>PVKE010037389.1:0-15922 GCA_004027555.1 Craseonycteris thonglongyai | reverse complement strand
CCGAGGATCGAATCCCGGCTCCGGCCCAGGCAGGACCCACGTGCTGAACTGGGGAGTTCCCACAGTTCGGTTCTCTAACTGTCTCTGTCTCTGTCTCTCTTTCTATCTGTCAAAAAGTAAAATAGAAATAACTATGCACTGAAGACAAAAAGATAATTTCTCTCTATAAATGTGAAAAGATAAAAAAAAAAAAAAAAAAATTTATACTACTTGAAAGGTTGCTGAGAGAGAAAGAACATCACACCTGTGGAGCATAAAATCTTAGTCAACCAGTATCCTCATTTCTCAATGCTTCTATAGTATCATTATGTGTGTAACCTTATGTCTACACCTTAAATATCTAATTACCATTACTCAATTCTGCATTTACCATTTTACCACACCAGTGCTCTCATGTCAAATGTCTCTAAAACCTGTCCATCTGTTGCTTTAATCACTCCCAGTAACTCTTTAACTCCTTAATATCTGAGAATCTGATATATGAGCTCTCATAATGATCACTCATAAAATACAAACCGCAATTACTAATAAATCCAATGGATTTTTCTCAATTCACACCGCAACATCATGCCCCTAAGTGGCATGAAACAGTGGTTCTTCCTCATCTTCCAATATATTCAAATTCCTTTTTCCCTCTGACTTACACCCAAATTTAGGGATTTTCCAAGGTCTGTCCACTTACCTTCTTTCCCAGTGATTTCATTCTTTTGCATGGCTCCAACTATCATAGCTGTATTATGAATTATTCCCATTCTCTGTCTACTCCATCTACAACCTCAATCTATCTGCTTCTTGCATAAGTGATACTTCATCACCAACTCAAACTTATCCAAAACTAAATATACCTCTTCCTCACCTAATGTTTTGAACAAAGCATTATAAACAAACAAAAAAATGTGTAAACAAACATTTTTTTAAAACATAGGTTTGAATCTGGGTCTCAACATGTAATAACACAAACTAAAATTTAATTATGTTACAGCATCAAAAATAGGCACATTACTTTAATACGCACAGAACCTGTATTTGAATGAAAAGAAGTCAACCTTAAATAATTTTTGTGCTTTTTATTTATACAAAGTGGTCAGAGATCATATGGGTAATATTATTAAGCACCCCTCAAGAAATCTACTAAGAGCATGATTAATTTTGTAAAAAGATTTATTTTATTTTATTGAGAGAAGGTGCGAGAGAGAGAGCACAAGAGAAAGCGAGAGAAGGAGAGCCCAGAGCAGTCTCCATAGTTGTACATCATTAGCTGTGACATGGTTTCAATGGTTTCATTCCACACAGGTGGATATGGGGCCATGCTGAGTGGGAACTGAACCAGGGGCCTCCCCCAGGGGTCACACGAACCTGCACCACTGTGCCATCCCAGTGGTTACCATAGTTGCACCATAGTTCAGCATATGGATTTGCACAGGCTGGAGCCAAGATTCAACTCCCAGACCTTACGGTTGCAAGACAAATGTTCAACCTGCTGAGCTAACCGAGCATCCCCCAATCTTTTTTTTTTTTTTTTTTATAATATACAGACAAAAGTGATATAATTATGATTGTTTTTCCTTTTAAAAGAATGGTCAAAACTGTGACGCTGTCAGAACCATCATGCTGGCTAGGGTTAGCTGAGTGATAAGTCAATTGAGTGATGGGAACACTCATCACAATTAATTATCCCATATATGTACTTGGAGGATTGCAAATGTTTACATTTCTAAGGAAAATGTTTAAGTAATTGTTCTATAAGCTGGCAATTAAAAAAAAACAGAGGTCAATACTAAAGTTATGCCCAGCTACAATGATATGTGTCCTCAGAACATAACCACATGTCCTCAGAGAGTTCTCAAATCTGGCCTGGACCACTGTAGTGGTCCCACAGTTGGCTTCTCTGCCTCAACAGATTCCAGTGCGCCCTACCATATTATTTAAAGGTTAAAGGCAATGCTACCAATATGTGTGGATACCTGCTATGTGAATCATAGTACCCAGCCACCACAGACTAAAAACTGTAAATGTACAATCCTTGTTCTTAAGTAACTCATGATCCACTCAGGAAAAGGACATGGACATACATAATAGCACATGTTTAATGTAACTTCATTTAATTTTAGATGACAAAGAAAATCAAATAAAAGATCATAACTGTCCTTAACTATATCAAAAGAAAAAATAAAACCTTAACGCTATGTCCTTTAAAACGTAAGTTTAGTATTATTTGGATTTCATCATGTTTGATTACTCATAGGAACTAAGTGGAGAAACTGGACAAAGTACAACTCCAGGGTTAAGAATTTCTTTTCCTTTCCATCAAACAGTTGTCTATGACACTAATTTGTATTCATTTATCACAAATACTCACAGGAACTGGAAGTATTCAAGCATAATCTAAATAAATACTTGGCGAGGGCAAATGTAGAAGAAATTAGAGCAGTTGAACTGGATCAACTTTTTTTTTTTTCTAAAGAATTTTTTTATTTATTGTTTTTGACAGAGAGAGAGAGAGAGAGAGAGAGAGAGAGACAGAGACAGAGAGAGAACTGAACTGGGGGCACTCCCCAGTTCAGCACATGGGTCTGCACGGGCCGGGGCCGGGATTCGATCCTAGGTCCCCGGCGCTGCAAAGTGAGCGCTTAACCCACTGAGCCATCCTGGCTTCCCCTGGATGAACTTTAAGAACCCTATTAAACCTGAGATTTTTCTATGCCTGGTTCTCAAAAAATGGTTATAGGTTTCTGGGGATCCCCAAGACCCTTTCAAGGGGTCTTTGAGATCAATATTATAATTACACTAAGATGTTATTTGCCTTTTCACTGTTTGATATTCACACTAATGGTGCAAAACCAATGATGGGTAAACTTGCTGATGACTTATCAATAAGTATAGTGGCACCAAAATGAAGAAGTCATTGTATTCTTTATCACCATAAACTCCAGAAAAAGGGGGATTGAAATCAGTTTTACTTAACAATAGCATTGAAGAAGCAGTTAAAATTATTAATTTAATTATATTTCAATTTGAGTACACATCTTTAAACATTTTGTGTGAGAAATGTTCAACAAAATGGGGAGGACACGTAAAGCACTATGTGCTTGCTATACAATGAAATATGCTTGAGTTGTGAGCTGAGCTAGTTTTTTGTTTGTTTGTTTTTTAGGTAGAACAATTTTTACTTAAAAAGATAACTAACAAACTGGTTATTCAAGCTTATGTATTTGGCAGACATTTCCTGGAAAAAAAGAAAAAATGAATGAAGTTACCAATAGCTTCCCAGGACTGAAAGACTTTTCTGATAACATCATCACGGTGATATTAGCAAATATCACATGTGTTATTATACATTAAATGTGCCAACATTATGAAGAATCTGCTCACCATGACAAATATATTCCAAATGACCAATAAATTATGTCACAAAATCAAGCATGGCTAAAAAATTCATTATAAGATAAACCAATAGATTTTACAGACAAAAAGTTTGATATGGGTTTCAGATTCCACAATGCAAATGACCTTTAAGAAACTATCATTTTAGGGAAGCCGGATGGCTCAGTGGGTTAAGCGCTCACTTTGCAGCGTTGGGGACCAGGGATCGAATCCCAGCCCTGGCCCGTGTGGAACCATATGCTGAACTGGGAGCTCCCCCAGTTCAGTTCTCTCTCTGTATCTCTCTCTCTCTCTCTCTCTGTCCAAAATAAATAAAAAAATAAAAAATATATATATTAAAAAAGAAAAAGAAAAAAAGAAACTATCACTTTCTATATATTGGAGTAATATCAAATAATATCCACAATCATCTGCAGAGACTAAAAATACTCTTCCCTTTACAACTACAAATCTGTGTGAGCCTGATTTTCTTCATATATTTCACCCAAACAACTTACCATATGAGAATGGATGCAGAAATGTAAAAATGTGCCTGTCTTCTATTAGTAGATATTAAAGATATTTATAAAAGTGTAAAACAATGCCATACTCCTTGCTAATATTTTTTCCAAAGACAGCTGTTTTGCATAAAACATACTATCATGTTAATATGTAATGGATTTTTACTGTTACTTTGAAATGACAAAGTTATGTATTTTATGAACTCCCAGCTTTAATTTCTAACAATAAATATCTATTAGTACAAAAACTCTTTGGAGTCCTTAATAATTTTTAAAAATATAAAGGTGTCCTAAGAACAAAAAGTGTGACAAACCACTGTCTATACTGCCTAACTATACAAAATTACTGTCTCCCTACCAGCCCGAGATTTGTCTCCTTCAAATTTAGAACGATATACTACATTAAATCTCTTGTGCATTATAATATATGCAGGTTACTAAAGCTTGCTATTAATAGATGCTGGAAGAGAACTATCTTTAAGAAAAACACCTAACATTCTTCAGAAGATCAGAAACATAAGACAGATAACAGAACTGGGAGAGAGGACTTTTCAGCCTGGGCTAGGCCCTGAGTGAGGTTTTTACCCAGTAAGTGCTGCTTCCTACGGGTACATTCTTAGCCAAGTCCACATTTAAATGTGGTGTGACTCATTTTGCATAACACTTTTTACTTTGGATCTGAATTTCTACATGTGTTAAAAGAGGTTACCTGAATAATCCATAAGGTCTTACAAATTCTACTTTACAGGTGATAGGAAAATTAATGTAGAGGTGAAAAATGGACATTTGATTATAAACAACATTGTCTTTACTAACTACAACAGGTTAGTGGCACTGGTTATATGATGTTTAACTGTAACTGAAAAGTTAGTGAGAGATGTAAGTATGCATGTAAGATTAAAAATAGGTCTCTAGAAATCTCTGATGTACACAATGATTTTATGTTTTGATGGAAATCTGTAAAAGATTTAAATCAGCATACATTTTAAGTTTCCCAGCCCACTATCATCAAAGTAACATTTCTTTTTAAAAGCACACAGTTAGTTGTAGAAAAGAACTTAGGCTAAACAATCTTTATGTAGAACAGCGGTATCAAACAATCTGGCTTCCCTAGGCCACAATGAAATAAAAATAGTCTTAGGCCACACATAAAATATACTAACACTAATAATAGCTGATGAGCTAAAAAAAGGTCACAAAAAATTCTCATGTTTGAAGAATTATGCTGGACTGCAATCAAAGCCATCCTGGGCCATAGGTTGGACATGCCTGAAGTAAAACAGACATAGTTGTTTTAGGAGTGCATAATTATGAAAGGTGCAAAAGAAAAGTCAAGAAATCAATATACAAGAAATTATCATGCATTTCCATGAACTTGGTAGTTTTTTTGTTCTTTGCTTTGTTAATGGAACTCAGATTATTCTAATAAAAAGTACCATATTCTTCTGTGAATGACACTTCTGTCTGAAACTGTTAGACCAAAAATTGGGGGTCATCTTATATAAGGGAGTAACCAGTATATTGATTTCTTACTGTTGGGTGAGAAAAGTAGGGGTCCTCTGATACATGGGGGGTGTCTTATACACCAAAAATTATGGTAAATGATGGCAAACAGCACATTAAAGATGAATTCCAAACGTAGAGACATTGGTAATCTATTCAGATCACTTTACTCAGCAATATTTTATACAAAAATTAAAAATAAAGAGTAACAACTTAAACATATCAAAAACTCAAACTCAAATTATAGAAATGAGTAATTTTAATTATTATTGTCCCAATAACTAGTAAATCAAATAAATGTGGTTTTTTTTCAATTGCATATAAAATTATATGTTAATGAAGCTGGGAACTGTCTCAACAACAACAACAAAAATGCTAATTATTCTAATTATTTTTTAATTGCAAAAATTCACATCGTATACTGATTAACTGATTCTGCCAAATGTTTCTGAGGAACTCACATTTAATTCATGGTAGGTAAAATCTCTTATGGTCTCTGAAAAGTACAAAAGATTTTACCTATACATGAATTAAATATGAATTCCCCAAAAACTATATGACTAAAGGCTTACCAATTATAAATAAAAAAAAAATATCTTAAAGTCATAAGTGAATTATTATTTTTAAAGACCCTTAAGTCCATCTCAAAATGGTAATTTCAGGAAGAACCTATTTAAAAATAAAAATTGTGCATACATTAAAAAACACACCTACAACTGACAGAACAATGTGTATGTAGGGTCAAATGAAGACTGTTAAAAGTGGAAAGCAAATTTGTGTTATTGCTAATATGTATATTACAGGAGAAGAATGAGTATCCCGCAATGCTAAGTACTCTAGGAGAATTCACAGCTTCCAAACACATTCAAGTGATACAGAACTCAGAATCAGCCTTCCTACATGAACATATCTTCTTTTCTGTTAAGCACTGGGAAGTTAAGAAACCATGCCAGCTGCACATCTCAATAGGAAACACAAATAGCTGCTATCAGTGTGTTAAGAGTTACCACAGGATGAATTATCTATTTCCCTAATGGTTACCCACACATCATCAATAATGAAAAAGTGGGTATTAATAGTCCTATGGGACAAATGAAGAATAACTGCCTATGGAGATGGTGAATAGTAATTGAACAGTTCACGGCATTTTAAATTAGTATTTAAATCAGCTTGAGCAGATTTGTCAAACTATACTAGGCAGCAATGTAGTACCATTTTTGCGCTTTTCCCTTTATTTAAAGCATAGAAGACTTGGCCAATATTGTCAACTATGACAGAAAAAAATATGAGATTACTGTCACTATGGAATCCAATCAGATTTTTAAAGATTTATTTTATTGTTTTTGACAGAGAAGGAGAAAGACAGAGAAAAGGGGGAGGGCCCAGAATAGTCTCCATAGTTGTACAGTATTAGTTTTCCACATAGTTCCATTCTGTATATGGGTGCAAGGCCATGCAGGGCAGGAAGTAGGCTGGGGGCTTGGGGCTGCACAGGGAAGGAACTGGCCAGGGGCCTCCCACATGGGAGGCATGCCCCAACGAGCTGGGGGCATCCTACAGGGGAAACACGCCCAGGGTAGGAGCCGAACTGAGGGCCTCCCACATAGGAGGCTCGCCCCAGTGAGAACCAAACTGGGGTACACCCCAGTTCAGCATGCGGGTCCGCATGGGCCGGGACCAGGATTTGATCCTCAGACCCTGGGGCTTCAAAATGTGCGCTCAACCCACTGAGCCATCCTGGCATCCCCCAATCACCATTTATTGTGAGACTATAAATACCTGTAAAAAAAAAAAAGAATCTACAAGGCTAAATGTAAAATAGATTTTTAAATTAAGAATAATAAAAATTAGAAGTTTCCAATTTACAAAGGGGTAATTTTCTAAAGAATTTACTATAAACTACATAGGTGAAATTTGGACTTTATTTTCTTATAAAATCAGTTACATTAAGACTCTCAAACCAGCTCATAAATGCATGAAAGTCCAGTTCATGTTCTAGAAATACTACACCTCTGCAATTCCAGCAGAATGTACTGCTGAAGGGCTTAATACCTATGCGAAACAGTAACATAAATGTAATAATTTATTAGAAGTCTATCAACTGATAGACTATTCTATCAAAAAGTGTACATAAGGGCATCACACATTCCTGAAGTAACTAAATAATTATGATTTTTGAGAATCTCGGAGTAATAAATTACTCAGTTATAAATTACTGAGATATAAGTTACTGAGTTATAAATTACTCAGTTATAAGTTACTGAGTTATAAATTAATGAAAAACAGACAAATAGAAATAAGTTCCCCTGAGATAAGTGGTAAGAAAGGGAGATCAAAGAAAAATGTTAGGTTGAACAGTTTCCAGTACCCACCACTAAATCATGCTGTTAACCAAGGACTAACTTGGTAAGGACTTAGATGGCAAAAAGCCCGAGGTGTGCCTGAGAAGACAGGTGGTGCGCCAAGATCTGTATGTACAGACATTCAAAAGCTGTCTTGCTTCCATCATTCCAAGTTAACTATCAATGGCAGGCAGTGTGGTGCAGTGGAGAGTGTCTGGGGCTTGGTCTGTTAATAGCTAGCTGGCTTTTGCCAACTCATTTAGCCTCTCTAAATATATGTCTACTAACATGTAAAATGGGGATGAAACAGGTAATTGAAAATTGGCCAAGATCAAATGTAATACAGTGTTAATAGATGCAGCTTCTTCTCTGAGACAAAATTTAAGGTATTTTATTATGTTAGAACAAAGTAAGTGAAAGTAAGTATAACTACAAGTTGTGTTAAAGTTGGATTAGAATTACTGGAGAATATTAGAATAATGGGTAAGAATTACTGGAGAATACCTGAGTATTTGCAGACAGAAAATAATTAGGGTAATATCTTATTGTCAAAACCCAGCTCAGGTAGCAGCTCCTTCACAAAGCCTTCCCTGGACCTCTACTCCCTAGTCCATATTCTCTAGCTTGTACAAGTTAATGTAGTGGTATTTATATTATAGTGTAACTCATATGCTTTACATAGACTTTGATTTTCTTGATGACAGTGACTTCGTCTTATTCAATTCTGTATTTTCAGAGATAGCAGTGTCTAGCACATAGTAAGTCTGCATAACAATTACTGAATTGAGTGGTTTATATCTTAGGATAATTATGACATAACACTTGCCGGACAACCATGAATTCTAATATAGTGGAATAAATTTTAACCTATTAGCAAAAGATATGTGATTAATCCAAGCATGCACACAAATTAGTACTAATCCATTCCAAAAGAAACCAGGAGAGGATCAACGAAAATCAAATATCAAAACTTTAAGCCCACATCCTCTTGTGTATTTCCATTCGGTTACAATTACACGCTAAACATGTAAAAGTTGTTGAATAAAACACTCGTTCTTGGTTATGAGACCTTGCGTATTAACACTGGTAAAGTATTTTGCAGAAAATAAATGCTGACAAAAATCTACAGCAAAATTGACTTCAATTGTATGGGGGTGCTCTCGTGCTTTTTAAACACTGAGAACTTCCTGCCACGAAATTTGGAGATCTAAATGTTTGTGACGTGAATGGATCAAGGCTACTCCATCCCTAGACCTAGGAGCTGGGATTTTTGTTTCACTTCACCTGTGTGTGGGAGAGCGAGCGTGAGGTGGGGCGGTTTCTAAGTATTGGTTTGTACACGTTTCTACAAATGCCATGACATAGGTTTCTAAGTTACGTCCTAGACTTCAGTCCTAGCAGGACACCAGAGGGCCTTCGGTAATCGGTGCGCCTGTTTCCATCCACAATAGGTATTCGTTTAGGTATTATCCTCAGCCCGCGAGGCTGCGGAATGGGCTCCTTGTGGGCCGACGAGGCGGAGAACAGGTCCCGCACGGCCCTGCACGCGCAGCCCCGCACACCTGGGGAGGTGGTTCGAAACCAGGGCGCCCGTGAGGCCCCCGCCAGCCTTATCCCGCAACCCCCCTTAAGGGAGCGGACCCGGCGGCGCCGCACCGCACTTACTTAAACCTGCTCGCAAGCTGCGCAGTCGGCCGCGGACACGCAACCCGGAGCCGCGCAGCAGCGTCCCCACGCGCCGCTTCCGTCGCTCCTCATCGTCCTCCTCCAGCCGAGGGGCCGCCTCCGTTGACACAGTCTAGCCCGGAGATCCTGCGGCGCTGCTCTAGACTCCTCTACTTCCGGCCCACACTCGGTGTCGCCGGCAAAATCCCCCGCCGGCTCCCCGATCACCTACTCTTTTCCTTTCTTCCAGTAGTGGGAACCCAGTTCCTGTCCCGGGCATGCGCACAAACCACGGCCAGAGGAGTCCTCGCGACGGTGGTCGAGACGGACAAGATACTTCGGCGCTTGGCTGCAGGTATTCGCAAATCCTAGTAGATTCGACTGGTAGTGCAGTGTTGTACTATTTTACCTTAGCCTCTCCGCCCCCACTCCGAGTCTGAAGCTTCTTGGGCGGGAGCTCGGAGCCCACCAGATCTCTCTTCCGGACGCTGTTCTACAGAAGGAAGTGTCTGCCTTATAAAGTTGTTAGGGGCATGGGATTGAGCTCCTATACTTCAAAGTGCTTGCATAACAATTTTTCTGTTTTTTGTCTTCCCAATCCAGACTTCTACCTGTGTCAGGGTGAACCGTCACGGGCGATGTAGGTTTTCTGAGGCGTCCTTGGGAGATTTCTAGGGCCCTTTTAAAGAAAAATGCAAAATTATCTTATTTTTGCAGATTTTACAAAAGCACAAGAAAATGGGAACATGGTCAGGGCCCCTCTCAGTACCTTGGAACTGGACACACAAATGGCCTCTGAAGCTGAAACTTCGTTAGCTTCACCGTCAACTCTACTGGTCACTAAATTGTATTAGTTTATTTACCGATGCCTGTTCCCTCTCACTTGGTCATTTCTTATTCTGTGTACCCTGTTTCATATATAAGGAATTTGTTGATCTGTGCTACCGGATCAAGAGAGCTCAAGGTCAAATAATAAATGGTAGACTGCTTACATAAATAAATTAATCACTGCAACGCTAGAAGGTGTTTAATGAGTACCCCTTGATTCTCTTTGAACCAAGTGTTAGAAAGGCTAAATAGCAAAATATTGGTAGATATAAGTAAAGTAAAATGATATAAATAAAATAATAAAAAAAGTTTCTGAAACTTGAGAACTGGGTTTGTTTTCATCTCACAAGTCTGTACCCTAGGGCAAATACTTTTATCATAGCAGGTGCTCAGTAAAGCTTTGCCTAATAACTTTATTTTGATTCTCTGAACAAATACAAGTGGAGTCCACAGTTGATTTCTGGGCATGCAGCTGTTCGTGTTCTGAATTATATGTTATGTACTATTAAGAATTATGTATTATTTCTGTATAAAGAGATACATATCAAAGTTGTACCATAATGAAAAAGAAATTGGAAATGGCAGCCGTAGAACTCGTATCAAAGTTGTACCAATAAAAAACAAATAGGAAAGGGTAGCCTAAGACAATATTGCAAAAGCCTTTTTTTTTTAATAACAGCGGACATATGGGGAGAAGGGATGGATGCCTTCTTCAACCCGCGTCTTCATAACCAACCAGCACGATGAGTACTGGGTACCACTGTTTGCATACAGGGAACAGAATTGAGAGGTTGTCACTTGCAAATAAGCAGGCCAAGCAGAGAGAGGGCTCAGTCTCAAGGTCTAAGTAATGAGGCACTATCATGGGTCAAACTTCTTGCAAAAAGCATCTGTTGCTTTAGGAGGCTACTGTGAGCTGTGTTTGTTGTCACACTGCCAGGAGGGATACCTCCGATCCTTCGCAGCCTAGCAAAGTGGACAGTATCCTCTCAGGAGAGTCGCCACGTCTGCGCACATCGTCTCTGGCGTCACCACGTCACCAGCCTGAAGATGCGACTGCGCCTGCGCACGCGTTTTCAGAACGTCACAGCCTACCCCGCCCGCAAGTGGCAATTTCACTTGCAGCAGCAACAGCTGGAGGAACCGGCTTCTTGGGCTCGGGCTTCACGTTTAGTGGCGGCGCCGGAGGCTTCAGGTCAGGTAGGAGATTCGTGGGGAGGCCCGGCCCAGGGCCCACGGAGCGAGCAGAGGTGAAGTCTGAGCAGGCGGAGGTTCAGCAAGGGTGACCAAAGCAGGAGAGTGTCATCTCGCGTCTTCTCGGTCCAGAAAATACTTATGGTCGGGCTTAAAAGTTTATCTTCCTTATTTCTAAACAAACAGTTATTCAGTTCATCAGCCCTCAGGATTCACAAGTGAATGGTTACGGGCCACCTTGGCGACCGCGCTACATTAGAAGCCGGATCTTTGGTTCGGGCTCTTGAATTAGGCCCCCACGTCTGGGATGTGGGGCAAGAGAACTGGAAATTCTCCCGGGTTTATCTCTCAACCATGTTGACAGTTGCATACGTTCTGATTACTAATACTCTTTCCCCTCTCGCACACACACCAAGTGGGAACTCTCGGGCTCAGAGAAGGAACAGGATTTCCCCAGTGCCCAGGGTTCCTCTGCGTGCGACCTGTTGAAGGTTTTGTTGGGGGGCAGAGGAGAGATGTGGACCACTCCATTGATTTGGCAGGCATGCTCAGGTGGAGTTGTAAGGAGAGACTGTAGACTTGGTGGGAATTACCTTATTTCTCTTCTTACACTTTATCTTTCATTAACTGCCTGGCTCTCACAGGCTTCTGCCAGTTTTATTTACCGGTATTTATTTAGTTAGTTTTTCTTAACCACCACTGATTTCTTTCTGCTGAGAATTCCCCCAAATGGCACGAAGTGCTGAAAGATAGGCTACCGTAAATGCATTGTCACACAGGGGAACAATTTTTTCCAGGGTTGAGCAAAGCAAACTTCAATTGTATCAGTCACTTTCTTTCCAAATAAAATAGCATTGAATCATCACTCCACATTTACAACCTTGCTAGTGTGTTTTGTTGTGTCACTTCGGGACAATATAGGCAGTAGCTGAATGGCTGATGAGTCATTGTGTACTAATTACTTGCATTTATTTTCTTGAAAGCTTTGCTTATTTAAAAAAATACAGTGTCACCCTCCCTTCTAATTTGCTTAGTATTTTGTGATATTTATATTTTAAATGTTGCTTGGATCAACAAGCATTGTAGTACTAAAATTGATCAAGGACTTACTAAATGCCAGGTACTATGTTAAGCACCTTATGTAAATTATCTTGTCATTCTCATCTTAATTTCCACAGCTATTAACCCCATTTAACACTTCAGGAAATGGAATCTTACAGAAATTAAGTAGTTGCCCCATATCACAAAGCTCATTAGAATTCACAGATGAATTCACATTTATTGGACTCCAGAGCTTGAGCCCTAACCACAAACCTCCTTGTTTTATTTTTCAGTGAAAATCCATCAGCGAAAATAACCCTGGGATCCAAAATATCAAATTACAGAGCATGTAAAAGCAGTAGAATCCTTTGATACAGTATTAATAATTTTAAAATATTTAAGTCTATTCATGTTATACTAAGTTTGGAATCCTTGTTACCTATATATCAGTTTTAGGATGCATGTGTATCCACATCCAAGTCTCTTTTGCCTGAGATTTGTTGAGGGAAATTTTGAGAACATAGAGACCCTACAGATAGGTTGGAAACTGTATACCAATACTTGATCATTTAAAGTATTCCTTTACATACACCATTTTACAGTTGAGAACTGTCTGGAAAACATCCAGCTATAAATGCCTCTTATTTTTCATATTACATGGCAGGATACTTTCTGGACAGCCCTCACGCTATATATATATATATATATATATATACATATATATATATATATATATATGTATATATATATACACACATACACACACACACATACATACATATACAGATATATATACATATATATATGTATGTATATATATATATATATATATAAAAAACAATATTATATACTATAATGCACTTACTTGAGGGAGCATGTTTTGAGTGCTAGGACAATGAACATTTATAACCAGGTGGTGTAGTCAGTTATGCAAATGAAACCCAGTGACAGGAAGCAGTTAATTATATTTAAAGATAAAAGTCTCAGGAATGTATTCTCATGGGCTCATCTCTTGGTCTAACTGACTGAGTAGAAGGTAGGTTTTATTTGTTAGGAATTAGACTGGAATTAGTTGTACAGCATTTGAAAGACAATAGACCCATAGACCACCAAATTACTGTTGTGAACCTTTCCCAGTGCAGTCATAGCTGCCCAATGTTTTTTTAACCAAACTGAATACCACCAACTGTGTGTCTGTCTGTCTGTCTGTCTGTCTGTCTCTCTCTCTCTCTCTCTCTCTCGTGTGTGTGTGTGTGTGTGTGTGTGTGTGTGTGTGTGTGTCTATCTGTCTGTCTGTCTGTCTGTCTCCTGGCCTTCCCCAGTGTGTTTTCCCAGGAACTCAGCTCCCGGTATTTAGTAATTCATTCAACAAAGAAACCGATGTCTCCCCAGACACTAGTGAAACAACCTACAACATGATTTCTGACTTCTAGAGACTGACAGTTTAGTAAATGTGGTACAGTAATTAGCCATTCAGTTTCTTATGCTAGATGTTAGATAATGGAGCCTTATACTAATAGTGTATGTGATTGCTTGCTGGGGTAGGGAATTTTGGCCTCTGCACTATTGTAAATTCTACCCCATCCCCACTCCACTCCCTGTGAAACTGTCCTGGGCTCTCTGGACTACATGGGACATAGCAGAAGGTGTCTGAAACCGCAAGATAAAAAACATAGTTTATAGTCCTAGAGCACACTATTTTATTTGAAGTCTCCTTTTGAAAAGTTAGTTTATTTTGGTGTTACATAATTTAAACCATATTAAAATAGCTCTGATACCTTATAGATTCTGATAGAACTTACATGAATATTTAAAACTTCAAAGAAATTTTACACTTGTAGTGACTGCTTTAGGAAATATTCTAGACCCTAGCCCAGCAAGGTACCCCTTATTTGCTCTTCTGTTATTACCTCTCTTTTGTTAACTGATGGTCGTTGGTGTTAATAAACACCAATAGGTATCCCCAATTTGGGTTGTGGTGAAGGAAACTTTATTCAGTACAAACAGGTCAATTGTGATAGAACATGGCTGTGAGAACAGCTTGGTGGTGTTACAGCTCAATTATGAAGCAGCATGGACCTTCTCTGGTTAAACTGCTCTGCTCTTCTCTTCTCTGACCTGTCTCCTCTTCTCCACTGTGGTTCAGTGGGATGTCTTTGGTGTTTTAGCTCTAGCTCAGGAATGCAGTCAGTCTTCATTCTTTGGTGGAAAGGGAAAGTGCACACCCAGAACAAGAAGGGAGCTGGCTTATAGAGACAGAAATCCCTGTCCCTGATCCCTGATTGGCCTGTCCTCATGCAAATGAGGACTCAAAATCCTCAGTTTGATTGGTTCAAAAGGTACTCTCCTGATTAATCATAATGGAGCTGCTTTGATTGGTTGATGAAGGTGCTGATGGGATAAAGCAACACAGCGCCAATTGGATGGGGAAAGCCTCCTAATGGTTGAAATGTAATTCCAGGAACTCTTTATAGAAAAGGGCTGGCCCAAACGTCTGGAACATATTGCTAGCTTCTCCCTTAAGTGCAGTTTGTGTGAGAGGTTTCTACATAGAAATAGCCGCTAGGCTCTGTTTTTAAAATTTGAGCCCAATAAGCCTTCTTAGTAGGTATCCTCTTTCTAACAGTTGATGCTTTAGAAGATACTTTAGTAAAATGCTCTGTCTCAACATTTTGCTCTTTTTATTTTTGTAAAAGCACTTAGCATTTTATAATTATTTCCCATTCTATCCCTTTTTCTTTACAGGATGTATATGCTCTCTTAGGGCAGAAGAAACATACAGTCTTTACTCATAGCACAGTCCCTCGTTCATGTGTAGTCAGTGAATGGTGGTGGTGGGGGTAACTGGGATGGGAATATAAACAAAACAGAAGGCATACTAATGAATTTAAATTCATAGAACTGTAACTATGATAAAATAGAGTTAAATAAATAGATCAAATGAGGATTTCATGGGGAGGATATTTTGAGTTGGATTTTTAATTTTGAAGTTATTAGGCCTAGCTAGCTAATAGTGAAGAAGTGGAAGTAAACATAGACAGACGTAGGCTTTGTCTGGAAGAAGATACCTGTTTTTGTTTGTTTGTTTGTTTGTTTGTTTTTTGTTCTTTTGTGAAGGACCTTATTTATGTAGGAGTTCAAACTTCCTACATAGCCAAATTTCTATTCAGTGAGCTAGTGATTTCTTGAAAACATCTGTTTTAAGAAGTTTGTTTATAGGGCCAAGTCTGATAGAAATATAGGAGAAATATAGGGGAAGGTCTTAGATTCCCATAAATACAGTGAATTGAGAGTTATATGTTTTGCTGTTGTTGTTGTTATCATTATTAGTTACCATCTTTTGCATTATGTGCTAAATAAGGAATGAAATAATTTCAATATAAGTTGCAATTTAGGGATAAAGAGAATTAAATTACTGATTTTACTATTATAAATATAGAGAATGCAACTAGTGATATTTTTGAT
>PVKE010037388.1:0-15924 GCA_004027555.1 Craseonycteris thonglongyai | reverse complement strand
AACCACTAAACTATTGACTGTGTCCATGAGTTTTTGTTTCTTTGTTATTTTCAGTTTTATATTACACCTATGAGTGAGGTCATATGTTTCTTGATTTATTCAGTCTGACTTACTTCACTTAATATGATGGTTTCAAGGTCCATCCATGATGTCACAAATGGCTGTATCTCATCTATTCTTATCACTGAGTAGTACAGTATTCCATTGTGTAGATGTATCACAACTTCTTTATTCAGTAATGGAAGTTTAAAGAAAATAATTCTCTCTCTGTCTCTGTATCTCTCTCTCTCTCTCTCTCTCTCTCTCTCTCTCTCTGTCAAAAATAATTAATTAATTAATTAATTAATTAAAAAAAAAATGGGGAAGCCGGGATGGCTCAGTGGGTTAAGCACTCACTTTGCAGCGCCAGGGACCGAGGATCGAATCCCGGCCCCGGCCCGTGTGGACCCATGTGCTGAACTGGGGAGTGCCCCAAGTTCAGTTCTCTCTCTGTCTCTGTATCTCTCTCTGTCTCTCTCTCTGTCAAAAACAATAATAAATTAATTAATTAATTTAAAAAATAATAATAATAATAAAAAATAAAGAAAACAAAAGCCTCTGTGATCTCAAAAAGTAAAATATGTCCATGCTAGAGCACACATGTAATTAATATGTAGCTAAAATATTTTATATTTGATAATGATGACTATTAGTGAAACAATACTGTTGAATATTTTTCAATTGGGGTAAAAACCAAATAATGCAAAGTTTATCATGTTAACCATTTTTAAGAATACAGTTAAAAAAAAAGAATACAGTTTAATAGTGTTAAGTATATTCATATGAGGTTTGTTTGGAAAAAATCCAGCCATAAATGCCTCTATTTTTCTTATTACATGGCTGGATACAGCCCTGGTATTGTGAAACAGATCTCCAGGACCTTTTCATCTTGTAAATCTGAAACTCTGTACCCAATAAACAACTCCTCTTTCCCCTCTCCCATCAGCTTTGCTGTCATTCTACTTTCTGTTTCTATGAATTTGACTATTTTAGATACCTTGTATAAATAGAATTCTAATATTATTTGTCCTTTTGTGACTGGCTTTTTTTTTTTCTCTCTCTTAGCATAATATCCTTAAGTTTCATCCATGTTATAGTATGTGACAGGATTTCCTTCCTTATTAAGGCTGAAAAATATTCCTCTGTATGGGTAGACATTTTGTTTATCTATTTATCAGTCAATGGACATTTGAGTTTCTTCTACCTTAGTGCTGCTATGAATATGGGTATGTATATATCTCTTCGAGACTCTGCTGTTGAATATTTTTTATGGAAAGTGAGATGAAATAACCAATTTATTTTGGATTATGGAAAATTTACTTAGCAGAAGCTGGAGAGATGGAAATGTTTTAATAGAAATTTTGAAGATAGGTACTTTGGAACATTTTAAAGAGCTTTAGTCTTGGAGACATCATTCTTTCTAGTATTACCTTCACCTAAGATATAGATTTACTTTTTCTTGTTGTAGGTTTAGGACCAATATTACTTTAAACTTATAAATATTATTTATGAGTCATTTTCTAGCTCATAAATGGATTGAAGCAAGGAGGAGAAGACAGTTTTCAGGGTAAACTGGGCAAGAGTGGCATGTAAGAAGATGAGAGCAAGAGGATGATAGCTGTCCAGCGTGTAACTGTCTCCTGTCTCCAGGTGAACCAGCTTGGGTGTTCATTACCACACTAAGCATTGATTGGTATTGGCAAGGTCATGTCATAATACCTCAACATTTCCATTTCTGGTTTATTTCATGGTCACTGCCTTCTAGAACTTGAAACTCAAAAGGTTTATAACTATATTTTACTTAAATATTGTATTAATGTCTGGAAATTCTTAATTTGTATTGACATTTTAAAATAATGAATATAAAGTAAAATATTATCTTTGGTGTAAGTTTTATTATTTTGTCTTGAGTACAAATACTGCAGTCATTTTGTTAATAATATTTGCATAATTCCATCGTTTTTCTGACATGACCCAGTGTTCATTATCTTTTACCCTAATATCTTTCATTCTTAATATTTACCATTCCAAAGGTTTTTAAATTTCTTGTATGTTTATATACATTAGTTGTTAGACTGATAAAACCATCACAGGCATATATATATTCTGACACGAACTTGCCACCCTGCACTTAAGATGGCAGCACTGTACAAACAACTCAGTAAGGTTTCAGAACCTTAGTATATCGGTGTCTCACATCTGTGTTGACGTCGATGTGTGGCAGTGTCTTGCCGAGTGGCATTTTCATTGTTGTGTGTTTTTGTGTGCCATCATGAGAATGTCGGAGCTTGGGTTTGCCAAGACCTTTTAGAGAGGCAAAACAATGTTTTGGGTTATGTTATCACTGGTGATGAAACTAGTGTACTGATATGACCTTGAAACAAAGTGTCAAAGCTCACAATGGTAGCCAATTCTCCATGAGGAAAAAGTTCCGTTGGTCCAAATCAATACTCAAAACGATCTTGCTATAACCTTTTTTGATTTCGGAGGGATTCTCCATTATGAGTGTCTACCAACTAGACAAACAGTCAACCAAGTTGACTATTTGAAAGTGCTGAAAAGCCTGCATGAAAAAGTTAGATGAAAACTACCTGAACTTTTTGCCAATAACTCATGGCTCTTGCATCACAACAATGCACCAGCTCACAGGTACTGTCTGTGAGGAAGTTTTTAGCCAATTAACAAGTAATTGTATTGGAACACCTTTCCGACTCACCTGATCTGGCCCCCAATGACTTTTTCTTTACCCAAAGATAATGGAAATATTGAAAGGAAGACATTTTGATGACATTCATGACATCAAGGGTAATATGATGATGGCTCTGATGGCCATTCTAGAGAAAGAGTTCCAAAATTACATTGAAGGGTGGACTAAACTCTGGCATTGGTGGATAGCTTCCCAAGGGGAGTACTTCAAAGGTGACTGTACTGATACTCAACAATGAGGTATGTAGTAGCACTTTTTCTAGGAAGAGTTTGCAAACTTAATTGTCATGTCATATCACCATGCCAGGATCCAGTTTTTTCATTCTATATCACTATGATGAGTCTGTATTATAACTGAAGCTTACTCTTACTTGTATGTTAACCTTCTGAAAGTTTTTAAATAAGATTGAAAACTAGTAATTTAAATATAATAGTTATTAAAAATTTCTATCAAATACTTGACTTGAGCATTAGTTTATTTTAACTTCAGGACCTTTGTCTTTGTAATTTATCAATTTTCGGAGAGTATTCTGGAAACTTGTGTTAGTACATACAGACCCAGGGAATGTTCCGAACTGAAAATCCACTCCCATTAATGAAAGGCAAGGAAAGACAAGAAAGAGGCAGACCACTTCAGTTTGGTAATTAAGAGATTATTAAGGGAAACTTACATACGAGGAGCATCTTGGGAGGCTGCAGGATTAAGTGGATTTCCCCACCTTGGAATAGTTTTATTAGAATTATTAAATTCTAATTATTAAATTCTAATAAAACTATTAGTGGAGAATAGTTTTATTAGAATTATTCTTCAAAGGATTATGTAGGGTAAAAGTGGGGAGTGGTCATGAGAACTATTATGAGATATTGCCAGGTATGGGAAATTACTTTATATGCTGGACCAGGTCAAGAAAATGTCCTGTTCTAGGAACCAGCATGTACTGAGGCAAGGGGCAGGTTGCTGATTTATGTCAGAATGAACATGGATTAAGATTAGACAGGCTCCAAGGCAGGTTTGCTGTAAGCAGTTCCTTCTGGGCCCGGTTCCCCTCTTTGGTCTGGCAGCCGTCATATCATGGAACAGTCTCTCCACAACTTGGTATATTTTATTTGTTCTTGTCTTGAATTCTAAGTCTCGGATATAAACACATGCCAGATATTAATTGTCTGAAGCCATATTGCTAGCAAATTCAGAGAAGTGAGAAATATATTTTACTCTGCATTAATTAAAGGAAAAATTACCGAGAAAAAGACATTTGCTTTTTGATGGTGTTTCACTATCTCCAAAGAACTAGTTATAACCAAGCTGTAATAAATTGTCTGAAAAACATGTTACATGTAGAGGAAGACAAGACTGTTGTGCAACACGTAGATCACTAATCTGTTTTTTTCCAGCAATTTCTATGTCATCTAATTAGACATTGTTGCTTCCTGCAAGTTTAGACTAAATACACTTATCCTTTATTTTATTTTTTATTTAATTTTTGACAGAGAGAGAGAGAGAGAGAGAGAGAGAGAGAGATACAGAGACAGAGAGGGAGCTGAACTGGGGGAGGTCCTCAGTTTAGCATATGGGGCCAGATGGGCCGGGATTTGATTCTCGGTCCCCGGTACTGCAAAGTGAGCGCTTAACCCACAGAGCCATCCCGGCTTCCCCCACTTCTCCTTTAAAGGCTTTCAGGTTGCGTCATAATTTTTATAGCTCTGTGCAAATACTCACGGCATGGAATGACTGGGTACATCCCTAGGCTATTTAATTAAGACAGTGAAAATTGCATTTTTCTTTAAAGGAAACTGTAAGACAAATTTGTTAGTTTAATGGCCCAGTTCATTGTTGATTAAACTATCAGAATTTTATCTCACAACCAGCTGATTGTTTTTATTTCACTGATAAGTCTGAAATTCTGTAAACATGCTAATTTCCTATTATGGTGAAAATCCTGCCATGCACTGTATATACTTTATAGCACTTTTCATTCATTAAGCAAATATTTGAGCATGTAATATAGTCCAATCACTGGGCCAGGTGCTTTTTCAGCATATTTCAGATTTTAGAGACTCCTATTAAATGATGTCTAGGGTTTTTTTTTTGTTGTTGTTTTAAAGATTTATTTTATTGCCTTGAGAGAAGGTGAGAGAGAGAAAGAGACAAAGACACGGGGCGGAGGGCCTAGAGCAGTCTCCACAGCTGCACTTCATCAGTCCTGACATGGCCCCACCCCACACAGGTGGATGTGAGGCCGCTCCAGGGCAGGAACCCGTATTTTCCGGCGTATAAGACGACCCCCTAATTTTACAGTTAAAACATAGGTTTAGGCCTATATTCGCTGTATAAGACTACAGCCTCGGGTGGGGGGTAGTCTTATACAGCGAATATAGGCCTAAACCTATGTTTTAACTGTAAAATTAGGGGGTCGTCTTATACGCCCGGTCGTCTTATACGCCAGAAAATACGGTAACTGGGGGCCTCCCTCATGAGAGGTTAGAACCCCTGCCATCATTCTGGCGACCACCAGCTGTGCCATAGTTTACCACATGGGCCTGCACATACCGAGGTTGCAGGGCAAACGCCCAACCTGCTGAGCCATCCTGGCATCCCACGTATGGGATTTTTATATCAGATCATTGAATATATATAGTTTAAATTTAAAAATGTTAGAGGCAAAAATATTTATTTACTTCTTTGAAGCTGTTCTGTCAGAATACTGTTCTGGTTGTTACTAATGCTTATCAACTTATTTGTGGAAGGGTGGCTAGACATATCTTGCCAAATAAAAGATCTGGGGTTTTTTTGTTGTTGTTTTTTATTTATTTATTTTTTTTTTAACTGAACTGGGGGCCTCACCTCATTCGGGAAACACACCCCAGTTCAGCATGTGGGTCCGCCTGGGCCGGAGCCGGGATTCGATCCTCGGTCCTCAGGGCTTCAAAGTGAGCATTTAACCTGCTGAACTATCCCGGCTTTCTCAAGATCTGTTTTGAGAACATTAATGTCATATGATCTATTGGCTCTCGTTTATAAGCAACATAAATAAATCCCCACTGCCAAATGATTGGTGCTTCTATTTATCCCTGCCCTTTAAAGTTGTAACAGGCATCCCAAAATTCACGCAAGAAGTAATTTTGATAGAAAACAGAGGTTTATAATTAAAAATTGTAAATTTTTTATTGATTCATAATGTATACAGTATAGGGTTATGTATGGAATAGCATATCGGGTAAATGGCCTCCATGGCTCTGCTGGCACATATGCACTCTTTTTTTTATTTTTATTTTTATATCTTTTTTTATATTTATAGAGAGTAATTATTTTATCTTCAGTGCATATTTATTTCTATTTTACTTTTGACAGATAGAGAGAGAGACAGAGACAGAGACAGCTAGAGAACCGAACTGTGGGAACTCCCCAGTTCAGCATGTGGGTCCTGCCTGGGCCGGAGCCGGGATTCGATACTCGGTCCTCGTGGCCTCAAAGCGAGCGCTCAACCCACTGAGCCGTCCCGGCTTTCCCCCATATGCACTCTTTTGTTGACATTTTCCATGGTCGTTTTGCATAAATGTGGCAGAATTTCGTTGATACAGCACTCAATTTCCTCCTTCAAGGCGTGGGTGGTCATGGGCTTGTTGGCATAAACCTTAGACTTCAAAAAACCCCAAAGAAAAAAGTCCAATGGCGTTAAATCGCATGATCTGGGCCGCCAATTCTGATCACCAAGCCATCAAGATGAAAATGAGCCTCATCGCGGAAGATTTTGTTAGAAAAATCAGCATCCACTTGTTGTTCCAAAATCCATTCAACGAACTCTATTCACTGTGCGTGGTCAGTAGGCTTCAGTACTTGAGTCAGTTGAACTTTGTAAGCATGAAAATGCAAATCTTTTGTGAGAATATGCTGTAGAGAGCTTCTCGAAATGTCTAGTTCTTGACTACAGTGCCGAATTGATGTCCCTGGACTCTCAGCAACACTCTCACGAACTGCTTCGATGTTTTGTGTTGAACGACTTGTTGAAGGACGACCAGAGTGTTTAAGATCACTAATTGATCCAGTCTCCCTAAATTTTTTAATTAGTCTTAGACTGCTCGGCCATGCTACCTTAAATTTTTTAATTAATCTTTTCACAGTTGATGAAGTTAAATCACTATTCCTACCATATTTTGTAAAAAATTGCGAACTGTAGCTGCTAAACCTTCATTATTTTTAAAATATTGCTCAACAATGAAAACGCGTTGTTCTTTTGTGTAGCACTTCATTTTTAATAACCCTGAACTGTCAGCTGTCACACTTTTTTTCTTCGTTGGCAGCACTTTACTGCACAAATGACACAAAATTCAAATCTTGCATGAATTCTGGAACACCTGTTAGAAGTAAACTGTTCAAGGCTTGAATATTTTATAACCTTAGAACTGAAAGAGTGCTATGGTAGGTCAGATCAGCCATGTTTTATCCACCTTAAGCCAGAAAGCACTTTATAGGAATGTTAAAAAACAAATTCAACTAAGTAAAAATTTAAGATCTTATTGGCTTTTATTCAGTGATTCATGAATTGGGCAGCATTACATGTAGCGTATAGATAAGAGCTATGAGAAGTTCTAGAAAAGATGAAAGGCTTTTATAGGCAGAAGAGAGCAGGAACAAGGAACCATTAATAAGTGGTTGTGGCAAGGTTGTTTTCCTTTTGCGGGGGTTGGGGGGGTGGGCAGGGTAGTGGATGGCAGGGGTTTACTGGGCAGATTACCTCACTAGTGCTGACCTGGTGATTTCCTGATTGACTGGTTTAAGTTTCTGTTTCTGATAGAGACTGAAACTGTAATTAAATCTCAGTTTGGTGATGTGGGGCTTAACATAAGCAACTCCATTTTGGGCCCGTTGTCTTGTTTTTAACAGAGAATGTGGCTGTTTTTGAAAACGATAGCTTCAGGTTATACCAGTTATGAGCTAATAGCAGTCTTGACTATAAGTTAATTTTTTGTGAAAGTAGGTAGACTTTTGCTGGTATTGGCTCAGAGGCATAAAGATGGATATCTCTGCATTCTTTCAGCTGAGGTTGCAATTTCCTAGGTCTTTTTTTTATCCCTCAGCATGACTAACTATTATATCTGTTTTCCAGGCAGAAGATAGGAGAGGAGGATACAGGCAAAAAGGTTGACTCAGCAATTATCTAGACCCTATCTCTAGCTATGCCTTCCGGCAAAGGAGTCTAGGAAATGTATTACAATTTTTCAATCACTTCCATTGCCCAAAGTTCAGTTAGTAAGGAACAAGAAAATGGTTATTGGGTAATGCAGGCAGCTAGCAGTCTCTACTACAGGTATTACTACTACCCCCAGTATGCATGCAGGAGCCCACACACAGGTACCAACAAAACATTCTTCCCTCAGTTGCACACATGTATTTATTATGTATGGACTGATCTAAAACTTTCCCGAACCTATTTATCTTTTCAGGTTATACTAATTCTCCTGAGTTTTTAATGCTAGTGTAAGTCCCTCTGTTTTAGTTCTCTGGAAGCAGGGTTGTGCAGTGGAAAGAGCACTGGGCTTGGAATCAGGGAACCTGACCAGTTCAATTACTGGGGTGTTGACATTTGACATCTGAGCTTCCATTTCTTCCTTTGGGTAATGATAATAACATACCTTCTTTACCTGTGTTTTACAGGCTTCTTAGGGGATCACATGAGCACTTTTATTTTAATGTATATAAAAATATGTGGCAAATAGTAGAGCATTATAACGGGTGTCTCAAAATTCACGCAAAATTTGAATTTTGCATCATTTGTGTGGTAAAGTATTGCCAACGAAGAAAAAAGACAACGTGACAGCTGACAGTTCAGGGTTATTAAAAATGGAGTGCTACACGAAAGAACAATGTGTTGCCACATGCCATACAGCCCGAGAAACAATTCAATTGTTGCATGAGTCATTTCCTGGTTGTGTAATTTCCCGTTTTGGTAATCAGAATTGGCTGCCCAGATCATGCGATTTAACGCCGTTGGACTTTTTTCTTTGGGGATTTTTGAAGTCTAAGGTTTATGCCAACAAGCCCATAACCACCCACGCCTTGAAGGAGGAAATTGAGCACTGTATCAACGAAATTCAGCCACATTTGTGCAAAACGGTTATGGAAAATTTCAACAAAAGAGTGCATACGTGCCAGCAAAGCCGTGGAGGCCATTTACCCGATATGCTATTCCATATATAACCCTATACTGTATACTTTATGAATCAATAAAAAATTTACAAATTTTAATTATAAACCTGTGTTTTCTATCAAAATTTCTTCTTGCATGAATTTTGGGACACCCGTTCTAAGTAAATATATGGTACTGTTATGATGATGATTTTCAAAACCAAACTTCATCTTCTCAGTAGACTGAGCTGTTTCTAACTTTTCTCATATGGTAAGTCACAAAATTTGGAAACCTCAGTCTTCCTTACAGCTGCAGCTGCCTCCCAACCCACATCTCTGATCATAATAGTCTTTGATACTATTCTCTTAGTATTTTTCCATCTCTACAATCTCTGCCATCCTCACTGCCATCCCTTGTTGTTCAGGACCTTATTATCACACTTCTCACTTGGCTATTATTGCAGTAGCTCTCTGAGTCAATTCCAGTCCCTACATCTCCACATATTTTCATGTAGCCCTTATTTTTATTGATAATGGTTATAATGTACCATGGGGAAAATATTTAGTAAATGTTTTTCTACTTTTAGATTAGGTTGTTTTTATTTTGAGTTTTTACATTATGGTAGTAGATACTGTGTATGTGTGTGTGTGTGTGTGTATGTATATAATATATATGAATATGCATATAGCTTATGTTTATTTTGTTAAAAGCAAATTCCTAGAATATGAGTTACCAGTTTAATAGGTGGCTCTTTGAGACTTCTGCTTCATTTTCCTAGTTGTTTCCCAAAAGATGATTCTAACTTATATGCCACAAACAACAGAGTATTATCAGGAATGTATTGTAGCTTTTTATAAGTCTAGAAAAACTTTAAAAATATATACCATATTTTCCGGCGTATAAGATGACCAGGCGTATAAGACGACCCCCTAATTTTACAGTTAAAACATAGGTTTAGGCCTATATTCGCTGTATAAGACTACCCCCCACTTCCGAGGCTGTAGTCTTATACAGCGAATATAGGCCTAAACCTATGTTTTAACTGTAAAATTAGGGGGTCGTCTTATACGCCGGAAAATACGGTAATAAAAAAATGCATCTTGTCCATTTTCATGCACCTGGAATCTGGGCACTCCCAAATCCAGTAATTGGTTCATTTTAGTCTAGGCAGCCTTGTACAAGTGTATTTACATTTATATGCTGGTATGGGTTCAGATCTTTCATGTGAATTTATCATATACGTCAAAAGTAAAAAAAAATTGTTCCAAAGAAAGAAAATTTTATTCCTGGTCACATCCTATTTTCCTGATAGGGCTCTTTAGTACTTAAAGATCAGTTAAAGATAGAATTGGGTCTTGTTTTTCACCCAAACCTAAGAGTGCCTTCTCCCTTCCTTGTTCCGAATAGCCCCCAGCTCTTCTGACTTCCCTTTCCCTGTAAGTACCCACACTGGTCTCACTCAGGAGCCCTGACTCAGGGGTGACAGATTGGTCTGAAATGTCAACTGCAGAGGGCTTAGAGCCTCCTTACTTTTACCAAGGGTTTGGGAAGAGATTCTGAGTTTTTGCCTGTCTATAAGAAAGGAGGCCAAATTGAGTTAAAATTTCATTTTCTTTAAAAACAAGTCTTATACTCAGACAAGTACAAGTTATTCAGTTTCCTTGGTGAGTTCTTTCCTTTCCTTCTTTCCTTTATCTGAAAGTTTAGAAGGAAGTTGGATGATGGGAGGATTTGGATTATTTATGAGCTTTTCTTAATTTTTTTGAATGAAGTATAATTACAGATAAGGTAACTGGAATAGGTTTAACTGATCTAGAGAATCATAAATATGTGTTTTGGGGGTCAAAGTATGAAGCACTCTTTAACTTTCTCCCAAAACTTTAGTCTTAAGATGTCTTTAAAGAAAAACTTACTCATTTTTGTTTATAATAAATACTAATCTTTATTATCTATCCAAAATCAACATTCTATGCTTCTGTGAAATTTAGGGAAGTACTCAGTTAGTTTGTGCATATCCCCTATACTGTTTATAGATGTAGTTGAAGCCAAGAATTAACACTGATACTCATCCTAGCACATTTTTTATCTTTTTAAATCATACAATAATAAAATTCCCCCTTTTACTCACTGACTGATGTATTTTTCTTAATTCAGTAGTCTTTCTGGCATAAACATGTGCTATAGCAAGTAGAATTGTTACTGACTCAAGGAACTCCAGTTGTTCTAGAATAGTTTCCATCATCATTTCTTACATGTTCCTCTATTTGGGAAATAATATTTTCAAAAAATTGCATCTCTTTAAAGTTAAATAGTTGGAAAGCCTTTTTAAAAAACATTCTTGACATTGAAAATAGTAAATATTTTTCAACATTTAAAGTTTAATAGGAGAGAAATTATTTAAGAATTATGGGTCTTTGAGGCCAAATATTTATAAAAACAGTAATAAGTGAAATGTAAAATGCACTGTAATTACAAAGAAAGAGTGCCCTAATAGAGTTGATATTAGTTATTCTTTCATATTATATGAAATAAGTTAATAGTTATCAATTTGTTACTCTATTTATCTCTCTTCCTAGGTGAACATGTCAAACCTTTTACACCAGAGAGAGCAAAAGAAATTATCATGTCTTTACAACAACCTGCAATCTTCTGTAACATGGTTTTTGATTGGCCAGCACAACACTGGACTGCTAAATACCTTTCTGAGGTCCTGCATGGCAAGCAGATAAAATTCAGGATGGGAATGAAAAGCACAGATACAGGTAGGACCACAAATAATAACAACAACAATGTCTCTTCAATAGCATTTCCACATTCCCAGCAGTGATTTCTTTATCTCTAGAGAATCTTTTATTTCTAATTCTCTTTTTGACCATTTGCAGATAGAAAATATTTTATTGAAATTTGTTTGTTTGTTTGTTTGACAAAGAGACAGAAGGGGGAGGACCCAGAGCAGTCTCCATAGTTCTGTGTCATTAGTTTTCGATATAGTTTTGTTTCACAGGTGGGCGTGGGGCCACGCAGAGCAGAAACTAGGCCGGGAGCCTCCCACTGCGAGCTGGGAGCCTCCTACATGGGAAGCACACCCTGAGCTGGAGCTGAACTGGGGGCCTTCTATATGGGAAGCTCACCCCGGTGAGAAGCAAACTGGGGGCACACCCCAGCTCAGCATATGTGTTCGTATGGGTCGGGGCAAGGACTCAATCCTTGGACTCCAGGACTGTAAGACAAGTGCTCAACCCACTTGAGCCATCCTGGCATCCCCTTATTGGAATTTTTAAAAAAATAAATAACCTGTAGTTTATAGCCTCATATAAAATGTATTTGTTCACATACCATGATTCACTGAATGCGGTAGACACTTAATATTTGTTAATGTGCTATTACTTGTGTTCCCATGTGACTGAAAAAGACCGATACTAACCTAAATAGTTGCTTCCACTTTTGACTGATGTAGAATGTGTTCCTTTATTTGTGGCTTCGGGTACTATTTATAGTGCTCAGTCTTGGTTGTAATTGTATCTCTTTGCTTTATCAACTGCCTGACCTCTATTGCATTGCATAACTGTGAAACATAGGTAAAGCTGTTTTTTCATTCTCTTTAAGCAATTAGATTTTACCAGCACCCTCTTCTTCCCTGAATACTTGTAACAGTCTGATTTTTGCCTTGTAGTCAGATAAAACAATTATTGTTAACTCTAAAAATAGTTAATTTAAAGGAAAGAAACAGTGCTATTTCTAATTAATGGGCAGGAGCCCCTACCCATTGTCTGGCTGCAGAATGTGTGTTTAACTTCTCTTAAAATATGGGTAAGTTTGGTAGTCTAGAAATTTGATGTTTTAAGTATTGCTGTGAAGTGACACTATGAATAGCTATTAATAACTCAGAAGGAGCTAGAAAACTACCCAGCTTCTTTCTTTCATGTTAACTTTCTAATAGATCTCATAGAATTATCCAGGTTTTGTTGCTAGAACCCCCTTATACTACAGTGACAGGTAAAGCAGAACTAACATGCCTTATATTCTTTGGCATCTCATTCTAATCACAGACTAAAATGTTTATTGTATGTTAAAACAATACTAGACCAGCAGCAGCCACATAAAAATCAGCTTGTGCTTCTTGATTGTAGTCAAATTTTCCACTCATTGAAGTGACTGACAGTAATTTGGGGAGAAATAGGAATTGTAATTTTTTTCATGTCCTGGTTAGACTCCAAGTATGATAATACCACTAATAGCTAAGTTATTGAGAGCTTTTGTTAGGCACTGCTCAGAAGGCTTTATACATATTAACTCTCTTAATCTTCTAAAAACCCTCTTAGAATGGTACTATAATCTTGTTTTATAGATGAGGCACAGTAATTTGACATTTTCAAGTTAATACTTAAGCAGAGAAGGAAAAGAATGTAGAACGTTTCTACAGTTAGGAGCAACTCTGAGTTTTTAACTAAAAATAATTTGTTCTTTTTAAAAATTCAGATGAAATTCACATAATGTAAAATTTACAGTTTTAAGTATACAGTCAGTGGTTTTAGCATAATTACAATGTTGGGCAATCATCTAATCTAATTCTAATTTCAGAACATTTTCATCACACCCATTAAGCAAGCAGTCACTCTATTCCCTTACCCCTAGCACCTGACAACCACTAAGCTGCTTACTATTTTTATTGATTTGCCTGTTCTGAACATAGCATGTAAATAGAATATATACTATGTGACCTTTTGTGTCTAGCTTCTGTCACATAGCATATTTTTAAGATTCATCCATGTTTTAGCATATATCTGTACTTTATTTTTATTGCTGAATAATATTCCATTATACGTATATATCACATTTTGTTTATCCATTCATCAGTTAATGGACATTTGAGTGTTTCCACTTTTTGGCTATTATAAAGAATGCTGCTATGAACATTTATGTACAAATTTTTATGTCAACGTATGTTTTCATTTCTCTTGGGTTTGCACCTAGAAGTAGAAGTGTCAAGTCATACAGAAACTGTGTTTAAACCTTTTTTTTTTTTTAAGATTTATTTTATTGATTTTTGACAGAAACAGAGACAGAGAGAGACAGAGAGAAAGGGGAGGGCCCAGAGCAGTCTCCATAGTTGACATTAGTTTTCCATATGTTTCACTCCACAGGTGGGCATGGGGTTATGCAGGGCAGGAACTGGGCCGGGAGCCTCCCACACAGGTCCTGGCAAGAACTGAACTGGGGGCACACCTCAGTTCAGCATGTGGGTCCGCATGGGCCTAGGCCGGGATTCGATCTTCGGTCCCCTGGGCTTCAAAGCGAGCGCTTAACCCGCTGAGCCATCCCAGTTTTCCCATGTTTAAACCTTTTAAGGAACTACCAAACTGTTTTCCAAAGCTCCTAACCCATTACATTCCCACTCCAATGTACAAGGGTTCCAATCTGTCTAACCTTGCCAACATTTCTTCCATTTTTTATTCTGGCCATCCTAGTGGGTATAAAGTGTTATATCATTATGGTTTTGATATACATTTCCCTAATGACTAATGATGTTGAGCATCTTTTCATATGCTTATTGACCACTTGGATATCCTTTTTGGAGAAATGCCTATTCAGATCCTTGGCCCATTTTCTAATTAAGATTTTTTTTTTTTTGCTTTGTTGTTGAATTGTAAAAGATTTCTTTATATGTTCTAGATAGTAGACCCTTAACAGATAAATTACTTGCAAATATTTTCTCCCATTCTCTGGGCTGTCTTAATAATTTGTTCTATTTAAAGTTATTATTTGGGTATGAATACTATACTTCCTCAAACTGTATAGGTTAATGGTATAAGAGAGCTGACTCTGGAATCAACTTTCATGGGTTCAAATTTTGACTTACTTTATGACTTTGGGCAAGTCATTTAACTTTTCTGTATCTTAGAAATGTTTTCAAAATTAAATGCATTCATATGCATAAAATATTCATAACAGTGCCTAGCACATAATAAATGCTCAACAAATATTATTTAAAAATAGAAACCATTAAAAAATAAAAGTATGACTTCCTCATTGTAGAAAATATTGAAAAAAATGGGGAGATCTGAAGAAATTTAAAACACTTGGTCCCATTACCAAGAGATAGTAAAAGCACTTAGTCCTATTACCAAAGTGTATGTATGTCCATGCAGGCCTTTTAGTATTTTAAAAATAAAGTTGTGTTAATTTTCACAGCCTGCTTTCTTTTTTTAAAGATATTCTGAACAGCTTCTCTGGACATTAAATGTGACTTTTAAATGACTACCATATATTCCATTGTATGATAGTATCATAATTTATTTTTTAAATTCTCCTACGGTATTTGATTATTTAGTTGCTTAGAAGCTTTAAATTTATAAGTAAGACTGTAGTGAACATCTTTGAAAATAAATCTTGTCCAAGTTTCTGATTATTTCTCTAGGATAGATTCTTAGAAGGAGAATGACTGGGTCAAAGGGTATGACCATTATCATCAGTAGCAGCAATATACATGAAGCTTCTTAACATAAGTAACTTCTCAGTCATTCTGAATGCCTCTGTAAGTGGTAGCCGGTGACTCGGTGACATACACCCTAACTATCTAGTATCCACGTTTTTCTCTCTTTCTCCACGGCCATCCTCTAGTTGGGCTTACCCTGCTCACTCTCACCTCTGTAGTTGCAGTAGCCTTATCAGTAGGATGTACCCACTCTGTACCCGCTGCTAGACTATCCTTCATACAGAAACCAGAAACAGTTTTTTTAAAAAGCAAATCTCGGGGAAGCCGGGATGGCTCAGTGGGTTGAGCGCTCACTTTGCAGCACCGGGGATGGAGGATCGAATCCCAGCCCCGGCCCGTGCGGAACCATGTGCTGGGCTGGGAGCTCCCCCAGTTCAGTTCTCTCTCTGTCTCTGTATCTCTCTCTCTCTGTCTCTGTTAAAATAAATTAAAAAAAATATATTTAAAAAAAAAAAAGCAAATCTCATCTTATTTCTATGGTGGTGTGGAGAGCTGTTAGCCTCATCAGCTTAATTCCTCTCCCCGAGCTCAGGCCAAACAAACATTTCTTTAGTTTTT
>PVKE010037387.1:0-15925 GCA_004027555.1 Craseonycteris thonglongyai | reverse complement strand
ATCTTCATTACTTAGAGAAAAAATTTCTCAATATAATTCCTTTTTGCTCTAATTGCTGTTCACAGTGAAATAATTAAAAAGTCTGAGGTGAATCCCTTGGAATTACTGATGTATATAATTCTGATCTTTTATAAGATATAACCTGAAAATATATAATTATAAATTAATATGTTGGCCTCTGAATTCTACATTGATCTCTAGTGATTTGGGTCACTGTGAGGCATGTTTTTGTCTTTCTCCAAAGGCTAAAAGGAAGGTACCATGACTATCGTTGGGAAAGAAAGAAGGTAGCATTAATGATGATGGTGGCAGAGGCGACAGGCTAGCTGAGATGTCAGCTTTTCTAAATACAATAGCCTTGGGATGACATAAGAGCTGGCAGTTGCAGAGGTGACGTGAGGGAGAAACTGGCGAAAGTACTTCAGTATTAAACAGTGATTCAAGGTATCGCAAATACAATCAAGAAAGGGAGGTCAGAGAGACCTCTGGGGACTCTGAAGCCATTCTCTCCAGTGATTAATGACAGAGAGTGGAGAAGGCAGAAGCAGATTAGTGGGTTAGAGGTCCACAGAGAGTAGGGTAACAAGTTGATTGGATGCTAACAGGGGATGGTACAAGTAGAGTTTACTTGATCTTCACAATCAAGTAAAATACCACACATTTGTATATGATGTTTTCTTCTAGCACCAAGTGGGAAAAGTCTAAATGAGGTTGGAACTTATCTAACTGTTAACTAACAGAAGAGATACTTGCTCCATAATCTCCCCCGGGTTTATTTTCCATTCTAACTTACGTTGCACTAAAATAGATGCGTGAGAAAGTCTGTGCTGTAATAACGTCAACTCCTACTAGGGATGGAAAATAGGAAAGGGTAAAAGGATTAGGACTAGATCTGGCCACAGAAAGAACTGTGGTCTTAGACAAGAGGCAGCAACATGGTGGATGAATGGGCTTGTAGTGACTAAAAAACAAGTGAGAATTCAAGATTTGTTATCATAGGATAGCAGAAACTCAAGTTCCTGAGAATAAAGAAGATGGGAAAAGAGATACATGAGAGAGGAAGGGCTTTTAAAAACTCCCCTGCATACCAGATATCTAATCAAGAAGGTCAAGTACATGTCCAGGGCTGAATACATGCTCAGAAAAAGCTCACGAAGACACTACATTTCCATCTCTAGCTGACCTTTGGATGCTGAACAAGCAGGGAGTTAACAAAGATTGGGAATGCATCTTTTTCTTTCTTTCTTTTTTTTTTTTTTTGGCTCCAGGTGTTTAAGGAAACTGTCAAAACATTAGCTGACTGGTAAGCAAATGGGACACAGACTTCATTGGCCACACAAGACAAATAATACAGAATTCATAAAAATAATTTAGAAAATCGCTGAATGAGCAAACAAATGACAGCGGCTCACAGCAAGCAGACATAACAAACCATGGGAGGGGGAATATCTGATTTGTACAGGTGGCACAGTATATAATTCAAATTGTCCGGTTTCAACAAAAATTATGAGGCACTCAAAGATACAAGAAACTATGGCTTATTTGCACATAAAAGAGAAATTAATAGAACTGGAGTGTATGCAATTTTCCTCAAACTAATATAGATAAATGGATAAATAAACTGTGGTAAATCCATATAATGAACATTATTCAGCATTAAAGGGAAATGAACTATCAAGCCACAATAAGAAAATGATGACTCTAAATACTTAATACTAGGTTAAAAAAAAGTCAGTCTGAAAAAGCTGTATACTGTATGAATCTAATTATATAATATTCTATAAAAGCAGAACGATAGAGACAGTAAAAAAATCAGTGGTTGCCTGGGGCTTGGGTGAAAGGGTTGAGTAGGTGAAGAAAGGAATTTTATAGAATAAGGAAACTCTTCTTTATGATACTGTAATGGCAGATATATGACACTATGCATTCATTTGTTAAAACCAAGAGAACTTGGTAGCACAGGGTGAACCTTAACATGTGCAAATTTTTAAAATATCATTTAGGAGTTCAGGGGATCGCAGAATGAAATGCATAATGTGATAAAAGAATGTTACCATTTTATAAATATATGTAGTAACCTCATGGGAGGGGTGGAGCGAAAGGATGGGAACCCGAGTAACTGAAAGTGAGCGGAGTCTATACGATAAAGGCAAAAGGGGCTGTGCAGAAGCTCTGTACTCTCATCAATAATGTTGTTTTCCATGAGGGAGGGGTTACTACCCTCATATACCTCTATCCATGTGCCCTGGAACTGAACAATGAAGTAATTGGTGGTGCATGGTGGCAGCCGTGTTTCTCGCTGTTGAATGGGAGGTTACACAGAGGAAGGGGAAGTAGGCTCGAATGATATATGTGGTGAAGGATTATATTTGGATATAGTATAGATTCATGTTTAGCTTAATAAGGACACAGGTGGTGATACAGAGAACTATTTATAGAGACATGAATAGGTACAGTTTTAATATACATGCATATAGTCTCCCACTCTGTCAGCTGAGAGGGCCTCAAAGCTATGACACCCCAGTGACCCCAGTGACAATGAGCACACCTAGCTCCTGCATCTTGGTTTCTAATACCATTTACCAAAAAAAAAAAAAAAAAAAAAAGACTTCTTGGTAAATGGATTATTCTAGGACTGGGGCACAAAATATATAAGATGAGCTTGGGGCATCTTGTAATGCCAGGAAGTAAGAAAGTGCAACAAATAAATGTCAATAATGGAGGTGTGCTAAAGGGACACAGGAGCCAGCTGAATCAGCTCCCAGTGACCAAATTTTAGCCACAAAATAAAGAAGTTTTGGATTAATACTCTGAGTAGGAAGTAAACAACAAATCCATACCTATACAAATAAATCGTTGAAAAAATAAACCAAAGTAGGCATAGACAACTCTCCCATGCAAAAGTGTTACAGATAGTCTATGTAGATCCTTCAGACCCAAGGAGGCGGAGTGTAACTCCCTACTCTGTTAGTGCGAGCTGTGCACAGTGACCTCCATCCAAATGCTACAACATGGAATAGAGGACATCAAGAATAACTTTACAGTAGAGCCACCTGACAACCATTATCTCAGCAGGTGACCAAAGTGAACATCAACAGTGATAAGTCATGCGGCTTGATATTGTGTGATGAAAATGTTACTTTACCTCTGTAGTCTTCCTCCTTCAAATCATGAGGGACAAAAAAAACACACACACACAAAACCCATCAGATCATTCTCAATTAAGGCTATTTTAAAAGGCATTTGAACAGTACTCCTCAAAAATAGTAAGATCATAAAAAACAAGGTAATTCTGAGAAACTGTCATAGCCGAGAAGATCCTAAGGGAAAACAATAAGTACATATATTATAGTTTCCTTAATGACCCTAAGACACATAAAAGGTATTAGGTAAAAAATAAAAGCGTCTGAATAAAATGTAGATTTTAGTTACATAGTAACATATCAATGTTGCCTTTTGTATTGTCACAAATATGCCAGACTAATGCAAGATATTCATATTAAGGGTAACTGAGTGTGGGTATATGAAAACTCTCAGAACTATCTTCACAAATTTTTAGTAAATTAAAAACTGTTCTCAAATGAAAAGTTTTCTTTAAAAAAATGGACAAAGATTAAAATCATTTCATATTTCCAAATGTTTTTCCATATTTAGTTTATATATACACTTACATTTATTTTATATGGATTTAGATATTTATTTTCAAATTATTTTAGATATATGCGTTTCCCCTTGTTATAATATTAAAAATTTTTATTTAACACATTGCAATAGCAGCAAATATTATATAGGTAGGTACCATAATATACTCAATCTCTATTACTGTAGATTTAAAGTGTTTTAAGACATCTCTATTTATATAACATGTACACATAGAGCATTTCTTAAGGATTAGATAGAGGTAGGTATTTTTCTCCTACTTATTTTCAAGAATGAGTATCAGCAATGTGGTCATTTTAAGGGCAGAGAGTTGGAAATAGTAGTATTTGCAAAATACATTGCTTCTCATGTGTTCACATGTGTAAGACCGGACAGTAAATTTTTTTAGTTCACAAGTAGATTCTAATTTGGGTCTGGAGTTGGGTCCAAGCTTCTGCATTTTCAACAAGTTCCCAGGTGCTGCTGATGATGCTGGGCCATGGACTGCATTTTGAATGGCCAGGCTGTAAAGAGTGCTACGCCTGGATTGTCTATTTTACACTTTCTTTTATGTACCTCCAAAAATCACATGACATCTGAGAAACACATGCCCTCCACCTTGTTCTACTTTGCTCTCTTGTCTGTTGAGAATTAGATATGGATGGGAAAGTTCCCCGTGAACTATTAATAAAAAACATCTAGTATAAGTATGTTTGAGCTCCTGCTTTCTCTCATTGGAAAGTTCACTGCAATAAAGCCCCCCACATTCTACCTTCTGTAGAAGTGTCTCAGTCAAAAAAAAAAAAATGGCAACATTAGCAACGAAGACATGCATGAAATGGCTGTAGTGCCATTAAATTTCTTACAGTCCTCATTGCCAGGAGTCAGACCGTTTAATCCTCATTAGGCCCAATATCATTAACTGAAGGAGTTAGGAGACATAAGTGGCAATAAAACCTGAGCCTTGTTTTCAAGGAAATTGACATTCTTAGCAGAGCTGGGCAGAGTATGGGTCGTTAGGAATGCTGGAATCATCATTAAGCAAGAGCAAGTCAATCACAGTGAAGACGGCAGGCAAACCTTGTGTTTTCCCAGAACCGGATGTTCTCAGCAGCAGGTTCCCATCAGGGGCCCTTGATAACACACTTGACAAAATTAACAGGTCTGTTGGGGTTTGTGCTTCTGTCCTTGGGATGTGATCATCGAGTTGTCAAGTAATGAGGCTCAAGAGATATAGATACTGTGCAGAAAGAGCCAGTGTAACCTCACAATAAGAACACACTTTTTTATTTAATTGACTAGAAATTAATCAAGTATGACTTTATCTTATTATGAAGGCTTTGCTGGCACTGATGGATGGATAGATAGGTGAATGGCTTAATAAATATTTGAGAAAATAAGTGAACGAACAAATGAATGAGTGAATAAGGGTTTGACAGACCCAATCACTTGGGATTTGGTGAATAATATGATTACATATTTAACATGGCAGAAATGCCATTAAAGCTAAGGTTCTAACTAGTATATGAAGAAGTAAAGCTAAAGGAAAGTAGGCAAATCAAATGCACCTAAGTGCAGATTGTGAAATTGGAAAAGGAGGGAGAGAAATGACCAAAGACCAGACCAAAGGATCTGTGAGGGCAGGACTCAAACCTATCTATCCAGGACAATATGCCCAACACCAAGCACGGTTCCTAACACACAGTAGGCACTTAATAAATATTCAAGAATGGATGAATGAATGAATGAACGAGCAGGTGACTACAGACAGCACTGTGCTAAGATTTTAGAGTGTATAAGAATCACTTGTGGAGTATGAGGGCTGTCCAGAAAGTCTCCAGCCATGTAACCATTCTCGCTACATTGACAATGGCTGGGTATTTTCTGGATAGCCTTTGTATACTCAAAGTCTCCATTTCCAGAAAGTCAGATTTTGCCAGTCTGGGGTGGGTACCAGATATGTACTTATTTAATAATTATTCCTAGATGACTTGGATACAGGTGATCCGCACTGAGAACCCCCAGCCCATTCTGTATAAAAAGTTATTTCCAGGTGGTTCCAGAGAATCATACACATGTCACATGACATTCTGACGTGAGCTCTATTACAAAGACGTTAATACTGAAACCACATCTTTCATTTCAAGACTTTGCCTCTGAAATGCTAAATGTGCCAGGCCCTTGTTTGAACAGAGAATTCTGTAAACAAGTTACATTTCCAGATATATTGTATGTTCAGAAATGTCTACATCCTGCTCTTTTCCAATACATCAGTTACCTCCTGGTGGAGAGATTTTAAGAAGACTGATGCCCGAGGCATACCAAAATCCAGCAAAATCACAAAACTGGAGAGAAGGTTCAAGCATCAGTATGTAGTATGGGGTCCTCAATCTAACAGCTTGAAGGCCCTGCCTCGTGTGTACCTGTACCTTTTTCTTTCTCTCTCTCTTTCTCTCTCTCTCCCTCCCTCTCTTTCTTGCACCACTTTCCCCCACCCTGTGGTGAAAGAGAGGTTTATTGAGAGTAAAAGTAGAGAAAGAACATTTCCAAGATGTGGAAGTGGGCCTCGAGCTAGAGGAGGTGACTCAGAAGACTAATTACAAGGGGCATCTTTCAGTAAAATTTCACATAGTCCCCTCTTACCTCCTTCCCTACCATTGGTTGTTTAATTCTCTGAAATCTGTTAGATGAAAAATATTTTATGTCCTGAATTCTAGTTAAAAACAAGGCCAGAGAAGAAATAAACCAAAACCAAAATCCATTTTTGAAAATGTATTTTCATGCCATTTGTTTCTAAATAATTTCGATTGGCAAGGTCGTGGCATAGTGTTCCCCCAGCTTCAGTGCTCCCCAGAATTTCCTGGAGGGCCTGTTGACACCCAGATTGCGGGGCTCCCTGACCTGAGTGTTTCATGCAGTAGGCCCAGGGTGGGGCCTGAGAATTTGCTTTTCCTACAAGTTTCCAGCTGACGCTCATGCTGATGCAGCTGATCTGGGAACCACACTATGAGACCCACCACTCTTACAGTTTTCCATTATAACATGAGCTCTTCAGATCAAGTCAAAACATTTCCTCCAACTTAAGGGCCTTGTAAGTCTGCTTTTCCTTTAGGTCCATCTAACAGCATTCTCTCTGTAGCTTCTAAGCTCATCAAGCAACAGTGTGGCCTTAAACCAGTTTCTCAAATGAGCTATGAATGCTGTCTTCTGCACATGCAGTGCCCTCTCTCCCTTAACCTCACCATACAACCCCTGCCCCACTGCCTTGTCCAACATGCTGTGAGTCCTGTTCACTCAACTCATGCATTATTTCTACTGGGAAGCCCTCAGTTTAAATCAGGTTTTCTTATTTTATACTCCCACCCAACCCTATTCTTTTCCTCTACAATACTTATCTCAATTGGCAATTACATATGCATGAGTGTGACGTGTGAATTAATGTCTTTCTCCTCCTCCAGACTCCAAATCCATGAGACTGGAAACCATGTTTGTGTGTTGCTTTTGCACTGATTTATCCTTAGGTCACAGCACATTACTTGGGACAGAAGAAAGCCATTTACTTTTAACATTGCATACACTTGCAAAGAAATCAATTGTTCAGGATTATTACAACCATCTCTGATTCTTAAACTAGGGTGTAAGTTGAGAGTGAACCAAAAATCCTGGTCAACCAAAAGTAAAAGCATGCACTGATGTCGTTCCTACTGCACACGCAGTCACCACGGCCTTGGCTCCTGCCTTCCACTCACTTCCCAGCTTGGGCCAGGGGAAGACATCCAGCGCACATCATGGCGGTGATGGGTGGGCAAAATGTGACACGCTGCAGGTATACTGCTGACGGCTGATGGTCTGGCTTAATCCAGAGCTCAGCGAAGGTCCTCAGAGGCATAGATGGACTCTATGTGCTCCAGGCCATATTCCAAGAATACTGTTTCACTCAGCCAAAGCTTTGAAATGTATTGGACATTACCAGTGTGTTTAAGAGCAAGTCAGCGTGGTTTGGGTGAATTCCATTGAAGAATGAGATCCTATGCTTTACAAACCAGCCTGGAGGAGTTACCTGAACTTCAGACAAGCTGCCCAGGAACTCCTGGCACAGCAGGGTTGCATCTGTGATTCTTTTAATGCTCATATTCTGGCCTCCCTGATCTGCAACCCTAAAGCTTCCAGGCTTCCAATTTGGTATAGGAGACTGCAATGGTGGCACCAAGATTCATGCAGTGCAGAGAATGGGGGTTGAACATGGAGCACAATGATCTGGGTTCAAATCCTGCTTATGCCAGTGGCTAGCTGTATACCCTTGAGTAAATTATGCAAACCCTTTCTAACACCAGTTTCCTCAATTGGAAATGTTAAGTATATTCTTCTTCTTCTTCTCCTTTTTTTTAAATGAGGGAGAAATAAGATAATGTATATAAAATGCCCAGCATATGGAGTACAGTAAATGCTATTTTTGTTGTCTTCCATGATTCATGATTTTAATCAGCTATTACTTTAAGAAACCCAAAGCTGACATACTGCCACAAGGTGATGTCATAGGAAGTTTCATTTGTGAAGCAAAGCAGATTTGAGGCCAGGCTAAGCCTGGCTACTGGCCTTTGTTTTTGTTCCCTCTAAGGCCTTGAGAAAGACCCAATGGATGCCTTTTTAAAACACTAAAATAGAAAAAAGAAGACGTGATTCCCTAGAGCCTAGCAGAGGATGGGGCCTAAGAGAATCAGGCTGCCTAAGCTCTCAGTCAGGTGGCGGCAGGGCAGGCCCCTGGTCCCACCTTAGAGGCTTCTGTTCACAGCCGAGTCCTGCAACTAAGGGTGCTCAGGAACACCTTGTGACTCAGGTATTAACCTAGCTTGCTCAGCTGCCAGGTCCTCTCCCCAGTGGTTTCTGCAAAGAGCTTTAAGTTTGTCAGCTCATTTTTCACTGCAGTATCTAATGCTGGGAAAGGCAAATGGTCTTGGGCTGCCCCCAACTCTGATGAGCACACACAGAGCCTTTTTTTAAACAGCCTCTTCCATTTTTAATATTGCTTGGAGCATCATCGTCGAACAGCACTCACTGGGTATCAGGAGACATAGTTTGGACCTGACTCTGCCCCTAAAAGGGTGTTCAAGGAGAGAGCATGGCATGTGTGTAGCTGCAGAGGTGACCGAAAGACCTGGAGTGTGTAGAAGGTATTTGGAAACTCTCTGTAACTGGAGCCTGTGGAGGTCAAGGGGTGAAGATGGGTAATAAGGTCAGGAAGGGATGCTGAGAACTCACATCAAAGGGCCCTTCTTAAGCCAGGGTTCTTCTTACTCTCAGAAGCCACAAATACTCAGCATATGAGGACAGGCATGGAGGTTTGGGCACAATCAGATTATGTTTATGAAATGCCACTCTCACTCAGCAGACTTTATGACAAATGGACAGACGATAACAGAGACACAGTAAGTAACACACAGAAGGTTTTGAAGTAAATCAGATATTTAAATTTTATAAATAATCATGATATATAATAAATATACAATTATATATGATATAAAATATTATTGTAGGATAAATAATTGTGCATAATATAATTATAATAATTATATACAATATTTAAATGTATATTATTTAGAAATATATATATTTTTATGAGAACATCTTACTCGCCACCTAATCAAGCATGCATGAGTATGTGCATACACGGTATACACAGATAAATCATGAGATGGAGGATGGTCATTAAACTGCAGAGATTATTTTAAGAAAAAATCAATTACATATGAGAAGAAATGGGAAAAGACTCGTTTTTACAGGCTTAGTGTGTCTGAGTGAATGGAGAAATTATCACAAGGGGAGCCTTAAACAAATTTCCAGCCAGGGTCTTGGTTTTCTATTTGTAAGATTAGCAGATTGGGAGACAGGATTTCATTGGGGTAGAGGGAGAATGTATAGTCTCTATTTCAACCAGGATGAGGAACAAGGTGGCCTTCTGGTCAGCAAGCAGCAGCGGCATTTTTGGAAGCAAGCAGGTGATTTGAATCTGTAGCATGAAGCTCTACATGCAAATATTTAAGAACCAGGGTCAATGCTTTCAGGGCATGTTGCCTCTTTGAGTACTAGGATAAGAACATTTAAAATGTCCACAACCTGGAATAGATAAATCTGGCTTCTCATCATACCTGGGATATTTAAATAAAAATTCAATCAAAGAGGCTTTTCCCCAAAATGTTGAATTCTTTGCAACTATATCCTTGGGGTGGTTCTATGCCCTTAGATGGTTTATGTAAGCCGTCTCAGTCTTCATTTCCTTAACTCTAGCTGAGGTTATTAATATTGATGGGGCAGGGTCTAAGGAATCATCAGGGTGGGATGCACAGTGCTAGCTAGGCTGATGGAGATTCAGGCATGGCACCTGCCTGCAGCTGCACAATGAGATGGGGGAAGGGCTCAACAAAGACAAGGGCTTCAGTCAGCTCCCCCAGCCAGGAGCAAGCTGCCTCTCCAGCTCTCACCCTAAACCGGACAACTCCATTCTCCATACATCCCTGGCACCTTCGGAGCTGTAGCCGCAGCACTGGAGCTCAGGGAGAACGAGTCTATCAGCAAGTAAGTCCACGTGCAGGTGCTTTAAGAGGAGCTCCTGGGCCGCAGCAGCTGCCTTCATCTCACTCAACCCTAACCTCTGCTGTTTTCGTAGCCAGAGTAGGGACTTGTCTTCTCAGTGCTGGAACTGTGGGCCGGGGAACCTGGTGTGGGGCTAGGGTGCCTCACTCCTCTGGGATGGACCTCTGCATCTGGGATATCTCTTCCAATGTTTAACGGTCACACACCACAGTGGGACTCGCCTGTTATACAGCTCTACACTCTCAAGATGGCTTCTTCTGTATGTCCACAGCTGTAGAGCTAGACTTAAGATGGTGCTCAATGGTGACCATTCTGTACTACAGCTATAATTTTGTTGTGGTTGTGAGAGGAGGTAAGCACAGTGTTCACCTACTTCACCATCTTGACTGGAAATCCTTATATTTTCTTCTTTCTTCTATGTTTTTCAAAACCTAGGACTGTGTCTGCTACATAATTATTTGATCATTGGTGTAGTATATAGTTTGCTATTAAATGAATTGTTCTAATGTTGTTATACACTAAAAATATCTAGATATTGCTTCTTTCCCAATGATTGAGAGCTTAGGACTCCATCTCCTCCATATATTCATCACCCCCCAAAATATTTATCTCAATTTAACTTAGTTTAAAATAAAATTATATATGTATTAATAATTCCTGTATTTTTCCAGCACATCCAAATCACTTCAACTGGCTTTTCCATACGAATGGCCTATCTCAGTTGATGCTTCCAAGCTTCCTAAAAGTTCTCATAGGTTCACAAAACCCACAGAAGCAGCATCCGGCTCCAGTGTGGCCCATACCTCTGGCTGAGCAGCTCTAAGCCCGGCATTAGTGGTAGCCAGGCTCAATTCATGACTTGGCCGCTCAAGGTACCTCCACGCCCAGTATGGGCAGTGGTCATCTGCAGATTGCCTTGTGGCCTCAGAGGGGGCAAAGGCTGCAGCTGAACTTAGCCGGCAGAAGGTCACATCCCAGGAGGCCCTGGGGCTGTCATACCTAGTGGTCAGCTTCAGACTGAGCTACAGCCTCACTCAGTCACTTCCAAGGATAACACACCCAAAGGGCAGCCTGGGAAGGCACCAGAGCCCCGCTAAAGTGAATCCTGCCCCACAGTCAGCCCCTACACCACAGCTGCTCCACTGTAGTCAGGCCAGGTTTTACAACCAAAGAGCCTGAAGGTCAACCCCTCCTAATGATGTGCAAACAACAACAAAGGCTCACAGGAGGGCACACACAACCCACACAAAGGACACATCTGAGCACCTAGCTCAGGTGACTAAGACTTGCACTACTGGGCCCCACAGGACACCTACTACATAAGATTACTCTACCAAGACTGGGAGACGTAGTAGCCCTACCTAATAAAGGGTGTCCCAAAATTCACGCAAGAAGTAATTTTGTACGAAAATTGTGAACTGTAGCTGCCAAACCTTCATTATTTTAAAAATAATTGCTCAACAATGAAAATGCATTGTTCTTTCGTGTAGCACTCCATTTTTTAATAACCCTGAACTGTCAGCTGTCACGCTGTCTTTTTTTTTCATTGGCAACACTTTACTGCACAAATGACACAAAATTCAAATCTTGCGTGAATTTTGGAACACCCTTTACAGAGACGCAAACACAGAGAGGCAGCCAAAATGAGAAGACAAAGAAACATGTCCCAAATGAAAGAACAGAACAAAGCTCCAGAAATAGAACTAAACAAAATGGAGACAATTTATCAGACACAGAGTGCCAAACTCTGGTTATAAGGATGCTCAATGATCTCAGGTAGAACTTCAACAAGAGATAGCAAACATAAAATAGAGATAAAAAGTCTAAAAAAGAACCAGTCATCTATAAAGACTACAATGAAATGAAGAATACATTTGAGGAAATCAACAGATTAGGTAAAGCAAAGGACCGAATCAGCAATTTAGAAGATAAGGTAGCAAAATACATACAGTCAGAACAGCAAAAAAAAAAGTAGTTTAAGGGGCTTCTGGGACAACATCAAGAGTATCAACACTTTCATTATAGAGGTACCAGGAGAAAAGAGAGAGCAATGAATCAAAACCAACCAACCAACCAACAAACAAAAAATGTATTTAAAGAAATAATATAAAACTTCCCTAAGCTGGCAAAAGAAACAGAAACAAGTCCAGGAAGTACTGAGTTCCAACAAGATGAACCTAAGGAGGCCCACACCAAAACACATCATAATTAAAATGTTAAAGCTTAAAGACAAAGTGAGAATCTTAAAAGTAGCAAGAGAAAAGCCTATAGTTACCTACAAGGGAACTCTCATAAAACTGTCAGTTGATTTCTCAACAAAAACTTTTGTAGGCCAGAAGGGACTAGCGCAAAATATTCAAAGCGTCTATGTGTCTTTGTTTCTTTAAGTTTTATATTCCACCTATAAGTGAAGTTGTATGGTTCTTGATTTTTTTGTCTGACTTATCTAGCTTACAATGATGAAAAAGCAAGGGCCTACAACCAAGATTACTCAACAAAACTATCTTTTAGAATTGAAGGACACATAAGGAGCTTCCCAGACAAGAAAAATCTAAAGAATTTCATCATCACCAAACCAGTATTACAAGAAATCTTAGACAGACATGTTTAAGATGAAAAAAGAAGACGAAAAATGTGAATAAAATGGCAACAACTACATATCTATCAACAATTATTTTAAATGTAAATGGACTGAATGCTTCAATCAAAAGACATAGGGTGGCTGAATGGATAAGAAAACCAGACATTTATAAGAGACTCGCTTCAGATTGAAACACACACACAGATTGAAAGTAAAGGAATGGGGAAAAAGATATTTCATGAAAATGGAAATGAAAGAAAAAACAATCTGGGGTTGCAATACTTATGCCAGACAAAACAGACGTTAAAAGAAAGGCTATGATAAGAGACAAAGAAGGAACCCAAAACACTACTTCAAGGGGACGTGTACATTCTGATGTTCATTGCAGCATTGTTTCCAATGGCCTAGATGTGGAGGCAGCCTGGGTGTCTGTCGATGGAAGAATGGATAAAGAGTAGGTGGTACAGATATGCAGCGGAATATTGTTTGGCCACGGAAGAGAATGGGTTCCTGCCATCTGTGGCGGCATGGAGGGGCCTGGAGGGTATTACGCTGAGTTTAGTATGTCACACAGAGAAAGACAGATGCAATGTGATTTTGCTTATATGTGGAATCTAAAGAACAAAATAAACAAACAGAACAGAAACAGATTCACAGATACAGAGAACATTTTGATGGTTGCCAGATGGGAAGGGAGTTCGGGGAGGGTGAAAAGGGAGGGGATTAAGAAGTACAAATTGGAAGTTACAAAGTAGTCATGGGGATGTAGAGTACAGCATAGGGAACAGAGTCAATAATATAGTGATAACTACGTATGGTGCCAGGTGGGGACTAGACTAGTCAGGAAGATCACTTCTTAAATTATATAAATGTCTAACCACTTCGCTGTACACCTAAAACGAATATAAAAGAAGACTAAATGCCAATTGTAACTTAAAAATTAAAAAAGATGCAATAAAAGGCAAAAGGGAATAATAAGAGGTTCAAATTTCCAGGTATAAAACAAGTAAGTCATGGAGATGCAATTTACAGCATAGAAAATATTTAGTTATATTGTGATAGTATGTTATAGTGTCTGATGGTTGCTGAACTTATCATGGTGATCACTTCTATAGGTATATAAATATTGAATAACTATGGTGTACACCTGAAACTAATATAATTTTGTACGTTAGCTATATTTTAATTAAAAAATCTAAAAAAAAAAAAAATACAAACTCTCACCTGCTTTCCAGAAAAAGTAACCTACAAGCAAAGAAGAGTGGAAAGTTGACTTACTCTTGCAAGTAATGGTAACCACATGTGTGGCAATGCACAGAACCTGTTTCTTATCTTTCTTTCTTTTCCTTAGGTAACCAATACTTGCATTTGCAGGGAGTTAAGTCCTCAGTTAGAAATGGCCTGGCAATTTTGACTGTTTTAAGAAGAACTAAAGCACAAAAGTAATAGAAGATTGTGGTCTCCCAGAGAGGCTCACACAAAGATGCAAAAAGACCTTGAACATCTATAAAACATGGGCCTCCATCGAGGGAAGCAAAATCCATTTTCTATTTCTACAGAAACTTTAATATTTTTCATCTGGAGTTATTTCTATACTGTCAGCAGAAAAAAATCTTTGCATGTGGTTGTGTATTTATGAGTGAGTTTTATCTCTAAACAGATTTGTAACTAAAAACAGAAATATCTTTTTATGGGAGACAGCTGGTTGGGAGATTAAAGATACACATAGAGAGAGAGGGGGGCTCAAATTAACAAACATTCCTAGACATAGAATGTCTGTGAGTATTAGGAGTCTTTTAACTTCTGACCTAAAAAATATCTAATCCCTACCAGTTTCCCAGGATAGATTTCAGCCTATTTGACATTTAAATGAAAGAAAAAGAAATCTTGGGAAGCCTAGTACAGAGATGATAGAACTCTTTAGAATCTTAAGAAATCATAGCTAACCTATAAATACTATGTAAACATAAAATTCCTAAATATGCAGCTCCATTTATGGGATTCAGGAAAAAAAAAAAAAAAAGAAAAGGCAGCAGAAGAAGAAGGAGAAGGAGAAGAAGGAGAAGAAGAAAAAGAAGAAAAGAAAAGAAAGAAAACAGTCAAATCAGGCCAACTCTGGGCTTACTTTCTCCCTCTTGGAACACAAAAAGACATGCTTCTAGAATTTTGGATTTGATCTCCAAATTTTGAGCATCTGTCACATGTTTAGGCTGGGAGTGTGCTGTCGTGGCACGAAACTACTCCTGGGTTTATTTTGCAAAGGGCACTGGCAAACATGAATTTTCAAACCTTTTTATTGAGGTTGAGTGAAACCCTTTGAAATTGGTAAACCAATCTCCAAACTGGACTAAGGACACCCATGATCAAAACATCTACAGTGATTTTCTTCTTTGTCCAGGAATGGCTTTTAAAATAAGTGGCCAGAACTCAGATTGGCTTCCTCTGAAGTTGTGGCCACTGTCATGGGAACATTGGTGGGAGAGGGTTTGAAGACAATCATTACCATGTGGTGAGGTTCATGTCTCAATGCAACAGTCATATATACTTCAAGCTGATTTAATTTTTGGAATCATCTGAATAACACAAAGGCACAGAATTGACTATACTCAATGATTTTAACAGTAAAACAAAAGTTAAGGTCATCATGGTTGGCCGATGCAGGAGAAATTAGGCAAAGATCATGTCCTACACTTACCAAGTTTTAGCTGGGTGTTTCTCATAACTCAATTATTAAAATGTACATGTTTTCATTTGTTTGAAAAAGAAATGTATCTCTCTCTCAAATATAGAAAATCAATATCAAATGCCACAAGTTGAAGGCCATGTAAAAAATAAATACAAGGACACTAAAACAATGCTATAAATTATTGCTTCCTGAAGACTCTTACCCTTTTGTGGTTTTATTGGGCAAAGTGAGGTTGGCAAGTTTTCATAGATATTAAAGACAAATTTCTACTGAAGTCATTGAATGGACTGATTGATTAATGAACAATTTAATACTTTTCTACCTTGTTATATTTATTGTCATATACTGATAGTACCATGAACAATCATCCTTAATACCCTCCGTAGTTTGTATTCTATGCTTTCGTAAATCCTTCTCTAGTGGGCAGC
>PVKE010037386.1:0-15939 GCA_004027555.1 Craseonycteris thonglongyai | reverse complement strand
CTGATGGTAATTCCAAGAAAAGGTTTCCCATATTGCTTTGAAGGGTGGACTAGGCACTGTTGTCAGTGCACAGCTTCCCAAGGGGAGCATTTCAAAGGTGACCACAGAGATATTCAGCAATGGGGAATGTAGCACTTTTTCTAGGATGAGTTTGAGAACTTAATTGTCAGAACTTGTAGGTTCAAGGTCATGACTTGCTGCACATTTGTACATGACTAATATTAGTGAAGCCTAACGTTTAAGCCGTAAGTTTGGTTATAACTCGTGTTCATAAAGGTGTGTGATATTTGGTAGTATGTAAACTATCTGAGTGATACCACAAACTCCAAAGTCAGTGTTGATGTAGTTTGTTTGTTTTCACTTACCATTGAAAATGGCTGGGAAAAATTTTGATTCAATAATCCAAGAGATGTTGAAAAACTTCAGTGAATGTTACTTGAGTTAAGTAATCAGAATGATAGTGCCTAAACTGTTTTTGGCATTGTAACCTTTTCTATATATTTGCTGTAAATTTTAATTGAGTCTTAGGAAGGCAAGAAAATAAGTACGTGTGTTCAAGTCCCCATGCTAAGCCAGTAGCAAGGATAAAGATTATGATCCCATTCTATATCTGGAAAAGAGACTCGTGTGATTAAGCGACTTCCAGCCAGGAAGGAAAGGGCCAGGATTAAACTTCCATGCTTTTGACTATACCAGACTACATCTTTTCTTTTTTTTCTGTCCAAACCATGACTCAGCTAGTATGACCTTGAGAAATGAGGCCTTACCTAATACTATGAGTTTTAAATACACTTCCATTGGTGTGTAAAAATGACTCAGAACCTGCCCCAACTAAAAACTGTAATATCTTTTTACACGTTACATATCTATAGTAGAATGAGAAATCATCAGTCTTAAAACCATTGTTTTAGATTTTGTGGGTTAGGTTGGAGTGGAATACAGCTTGAGGGAAGAAAATGGATGGGAGGACTGGTTTATCACTTGAATAGTGGGGCAAGTGCTTGGCACACTGAGTGTGCTCAGCTCTATCCAATCCACTTTAGAAGTCACAACTGGGGATAACTTGCCTCCAAAGAGGTGGTGCAAACTTGAGCAATGGGGTGAATGAAAGAGACTTGCTAGGAAGGCAGGGCACCCCATCCACTTGGAAGCCACTCTCTCATAAACATTCAGTGCTTATTAAGTGACTACCACATACAAACACTGCAATAGGCTCCAGAATACTTTCCCCTTCAGTCCTTGTTTTTGGAGACTTCAGGAAATTAAAATTATTTCAGTAGCTCATAGGAACACATCCTACTCATAATGATTTGAGATTCAAAGTGTTAGAATTGTTCTAATTCAACCATAAATATAGCTTGAGGGCTTTTGAATAGCTATTTATTCAACAAATCTTCATTGAGCGCCTACTTAATGAAAGCCACTGGTTCTAGGACCTAGGGACACAATAACACAGAATAGATTATTTCTAATGAAGTTTACCACTTATCCACCAAAGACAATGCTGAAACATCTGCTTTGCTCTTTTTCAGAGGCAGAGGCCAAATTACCTTAATTTTGAACTGTAGAGATTGAGTCTTGTTGAGCCACAAAAAAACTGTTCTAGACAGAGTGAACCTGTTTATGCTGGTAGGTCACTGTGAAATTAATTTAGATGCAAAAATATTAAGGAAGAACATAATTTAACAAAAAAAATCTTCTGTTCATACTGTTTTTTGTTTTTGAATTTTCACGTTCCCTGTGGCTGTCTTGTTCTCAGATTGACATTGCAGGGAAATTCACTGTGAAGCTTGAAATAACTGAGAATGTATCCTCTATCCTCAAAGAATGGCACACAAGCCTGTGAACTTGGAAAGAGAACAAAGCTTTCTACGTACTATGATAAACAAAAGAAAAGGAGATTAAAAGGCCTGGTTTCCTCTTCTTGGCTAGCACATACCAGTTGCCAGACACCACTGAAAAATCTACTCCTGTTCCTGAAAGGTATTATAGTTACTACTGAAGCATTTCCAAAAGGAAATATGTTTCAATTTTCAATAATAATGGCACAAATAAAGTGCTAATGTGACAAATGTAAGAAAAAGTTTTTAAAAATACAGTATTTGCTTTTTTTTTTTTTTTTTTTTTGTCCCATCTAATTTTATTCTCTCCAGTCACCCTAAATCTCACCAGGTTACATCCTGATAGACTCTAAAAGGAAGAAGAAAAACAGCCTAAAAGGCAGGATAGGTGTGGCAACTAGAACTATCATGGGGAACAAGAAAGGGCAGATACTCAAGAGCACAGCTTTAGGTTCAAGGGTTGAAAGGAAGTGCACCAGATTGCAGAGTGCCCACATGGTACATGATGGTGGACTTCCCATGGAGGAGCCCAACCTTCAGGTTCTTTTGTGTAGCCCTCACTTCCAAACAAAGCAAGTTGCAAGATAAACCTAACATTAAGCAGCAGGAAGTTTCCTTTGAGAAAAGCTAGTAGTAAAGGCATCTCTCTATGTCCTCCTACTGCAAAAGGGCCTTTCTCAGAAAGTTGCTGCTATTAGAGAAGACAGGCAAAGTCTGTGATGGCAGCGTACAAAGAATATGGTAATTAGAATAAAATATGAGTCCATGTGCATCCAAACCTGCAGGAGTTAATCCCCCTGCCTGAGCATCAAAATCTTCCTCTGTAAAATGTCATAGGCACACTGAGTCACAAAACAAAAGTGATTCCCAATTTCTAAGACTTGTTTCTTTCTTCCAATTAAAAAAGTTTAAGCTGTAAGATCATAACCAAGTCCTCCTGTTTTCCACATACCTGAGATTAAGTCATGTACTTTCTGAGTAAGATGATAAAGTTATCTCCAGAAACATAAATGTCCCAGTTTCAGAATGACAACCCTGAGGTCCTGGCTGCCATTCTGGTCCAGGAGATCACAGCCAGAATCCTGATACCAGGCAGTGTCCCAGCCAGCGTCCACTGACTACGTTCCAGTTGCTTTTCTAGGAGACAACACCTCTTTCCAAAATGTTCACTTTTTGTTGAAAACAACGATGGTTATGTGGGTAAGTCTTTATTTGACTCACTACCTGAACAATCAGCTTCTTATGTTATTTCTCCAAAGTAGAATTAACTCACATAATTTCATGTCAAGTTACCAGGTCAACCAGTCAACTGTGTTGCATTAAAATATTAAGATATAAACTTGGCCTGGAAGTTTTTCTGGAATACTTTATGGTATTACCATGTCTAGGTAGCCTAGTATGTAATAGTCCTACTTGACTTAATTAACCAAACACGAAACCTGTTCAATGTGACCCCTTTAGACATTAAACTCTTAAGTATTTATAACTTAGTAAATCACAATTCAGAGTTAACAATTTCACTTTCTTCCAGCCCTGATTAGCGTTGAGACTCCTGAATCTGTTTCAAGTTGGAAACTGCCAATGAAGTGTTAAAAGCATTTCATTCTCACAAGTCACATCTTGTCATCTTTAATATCCACATGACACACCAAGCCCTATTTCACTCTTGTGTTAAATTTTATTAACCTAGTTATTAGTAGTAAACCAAGAGAAATAGCATTACAAGGGGAAAAGTTCAGGATAAAGAACCTCTTCATTATGAATTAAAACGCACATGAGTTACATCCTCCCCCCACTTGTCTGACTGTACAAATAGTTACACAAAACAGTGCACAGATCAATGTGAGCAGATGATACAGTGACCAGTTGTGTGAAGTCTCAGGCTGATCTCGGTCTAGATGACCAGCTTCTCCACACTAAGTGTACTTGTGGTCTCATCCTCTTCGTTTGAACCAAAATATCCTGGTAGGTCCAGCATCCTCTGCTCGGCCTCGGTGAGGCGGAACGACGTGTTGTCATAAAAGGCAAACTCAGGGTGGGCTGGGAAGCTCTGACACCGGTCTTTTCTACACTGAGAAGGGCTCAGGGGACTGACCCTCTGGTAGCTATCTTTAGGGGCAGTGGGTGAAGGCTGCTTCCTGGAGACACTCCTGTGACTGGGGGACGGTCCCCTCCTAGCCCTGGGAGGCTCCATTCTCTCACTTCCTGCCACGAATCCTGCCTGGCGATCCCCCAGGTCTGGCTTCCTCATGGGCTGCCCCAAGGTGTAGGACTTCAGGAGAGGGCTTAATGGACCACTGATGCCACCTGTCCCTTGGAAAGGGTCCAGTTTCTCAGGAAGCACGAGGGCGCCTCGACTCTGAGGCCTACCTCTGTCTTCCGCCTGGTCCCAGGGCCACGCCCTTGCACCATAAGCCGGGGCCTGCCGTGGACTCAGAGTGGACATGCTCCTCTCCCTGAATGGCTGGGCCCGTTTGCTTTCATGGAAACTGGCCGTCCTCCTGAAATGGGAACTCCTTGGATGGCTCCTCTCTGACAGCCCCCCTCGGCTGCCCACGTGCCTCATCTGTGACTTGCGGATCAGAGTCTGGCTGGGACTTATGGCACAAGTGGCCTGAGAGACAGTGAAGTCCAGCCGGGAGGGAGGCTTCTCCCCAGTGCTGACCGCAGGCTGGTCCAGAAATGGGGATTTGATCCGGAACTTGTTTGCTGCAGCTTCTTCTGGGCTTTCCAGGTCTAAGGGCGGGCTGGTGGCAGCATCGATGGCGGTGTCTGTCAGGGGACTCTGAGACACGTGGTACACTTTGGTGGTTTCGGTGAGGCCTTTCTTCTTCATCTCCTTCAACTGCTGCTGCGCAAGGCGGTAGCTAAACAGAGGGGGGATTATCTTCTGGGCGTTGGACTGGAAGCTCTCGCTGCCTGAGGCCTCGTCATCGGGAGTCAGGGGCACACTCTGCCTGTAAGTCAGCGGGATGCCCGTGTCCCCTGGGCTCCCTGCAGGCCCATCACCTGCATCCGAGAAGCTCCCGCGCTGCTCGCTCAACTCACAGATGTTCTCCTCATCTGAGTTCTTCCGGAAGCTGGGGGAGTGGATGGAATTGTGTCGGGCAGGGGTGCTGCACTTCGGGGAGCGGCCGAATTTCCTCCACAGCGTGATGAGGACTGTGGCAATGATGATGAACAAGCACAGGGATATCCCAGTGACCGTTACAATGTTGTTGGACTTCACTGGGCCCTGGGGCTGAAGAGGAGATGAACTGGATGGTTGGAAAGCTACAAAAAAAAAAAAAAAAATAGGAAAAACAAATCTATTTTCTAGTATTGTTTTCTCTGCATGGCTTTAAGGTCTCTGAGTGGCTTCCTCTAGTTACCTAGCAGTTAAAGAAAGTAAACGAAATTAGGGCAAGAATTTATAGTCGCACATATGTATTTTTTTTTTTTAAGATTTATTTTTATTGTTTTTGACAGAGAGAGAGAGAGACAGAGACAGAGAGAAGGGGGAGGGCCCAGAACAGTCTCCATAGTTGCACATCATTGGTTTTTCCACATAGTTTCATTCCACAGGTGGGCACGGGGATGCACAGGGCAGTAACTGGGCTGGGGTGAGACCCTGGTGAGAACTGAACTGGGAGCACTCCCCAGTTCAGCATATGGGTCCACACGGGCCGGGGCCGGGATTCGATCCTTGGTCCCTGTGGCTGCAAAGTGAGTGCTTTAACCCACTGAGCCATCCCGGCTTCCCCACACATATGTAGTTCTGCTGGCAGCTTAAGCCAAATTAAAAAACAGAGACCCACAGAAGTGAGGTGACCAGATAAGCCATAATCAAGGTGACTTGGGCTTGCTGACTCCCACTGACACGTGCCTCAAACTTTCCACATAGGAACAGCATGAGGAAATTTTCAAGGTAAAATCAAGGTTTTCACTAAGAGGACACATGGAACATATATAGTTAAGTGTACCTCTGAGACGCACATCAGGAAATTCTTACAAGTATAAAACTCGAGATGCAAAATAATTTAGGTAACTTGTACTTAAATTAACCGAAGTCAAGAGAAATTAATATGTGAAAATAAGACTTAGGACAATATAACTCACTTTTCCCTTCCAATACACAGAAACTGTCTTTCCTGAAAAGAGTCAGAAGGCTCAGCTATCCACCCCTCTGCCCATCTTCCAAGCAGCATAAATTTTTCTTCTTCCCTGCTCTCCCAAACTGGTTTGTACCACAGCCATCAAATATTTCACCAAGACTCAGACACTACCTGAGGCTAGGCTTTACTGCCACTGAAATATCTGGGAACCTGAGACCAACTTATGCCACCAGGCCTCACCTCTTTTTTCTCCTTGGTCACTGTCCACCATTCAAGTCCTTCTAGCTACTTGTTTCATCTCTTTTTTCCTACAGTCTTATCGCCACTGGCCCTGTCCTTCCACTGCTCCCCTTCCTTTCTACTATACCCTATGGGACACCTGACAACCAAACTCCTCAACATCCAGAACCTTTCCACAAAACACCCCTTCACCTCCTTGCCTTACTTGAGGGCTAGATATCCCACAGAGGACAGCTTCTCCTCCACACTCTTGGTTGAGGAGGAAGCTCGACACGTGATTTATTTATAAGCAGACATGTCCTTAGTCTCCTTATTTCTGATTGCCACTTCCAACCAATTCTTTCACCTCCATTGCTTCTTGGTCTTTGGCTAAGATCAAGTGCGATACCCAAGCCATCCACCCAGACAACTCCCCTACTCCTCCCTCAACACTGTCATCTCCCAGCCCTGGCAGCAATCAGTCACTAGCACCTGGGTTCCTGTCTTCCTCACCAGCCCATAGATAGGACCATCTGGGTGGCTTCATTGTCATATCATATCATACCTTCCTATGGTCTACAGCTGCTCATCTTCTGAAATCTTAAACTTCATAGCCCACTTTCTGGCTGTATTCTCTTTCTCACTCTACTACTCCACTGGTTATCCAACCTCACTGCAACTTCTGATTCTCCAACCTCTCTACTTTCTTCCAACCTGCCAGCCACTTCCTGGCCTCACTTCTCTCCCTACAGCCATGATCCATCGCTGAAACCATTCTCCTTTCAATAAGCTCAACTCTCTGACCTCTACTACTGAGCTATATACCCCTTTCCCTGCTCTTCAGTAGAATTCTGTCCCTAGATAAAGCCAGACATGTGAGTTCTCAGCTGCTGCAGCCAGGCCCTGGTGAAGTCCCTTGCAGACCAGTGCCTCTGTGTGCTGGTAGCACTCAACCTCTGCTGCCCATAGATGCTTCCCAGGGTTCCTAACCAATTCTCTCTTCCATCCCCAACAATACTGCTCCATGGGTTCACCTCTTTCTCAAGCCCCTCCCCAATCCTCTTCCTCCACAGTCTTCCCAGTCACCACAAAGGGAAGGTATCAGGCAAGTGCACGCAAGCTTCTGCTGCCGTCCTCTCCTCCCCCATACACTTAGCAGCAGCTGCACCTCTTCCACGTTCACTATGGAGTTAGTGGGCGAAGTGTATTCCTATAGCAGCAAGTCCACCACGTGCTCTCTAGGCCACCCTTCTCCAGGGGGGGCCATCCCTCTGTACCACTTTCTCCTGCTTCTCCTCTCTGCAGCTCCACAGAAACATGCTCACGCTCTTCTCACTTTAAAAAGACCTCTCTAGACCCCTCTCCTGACTGCCACAGCCAGAGCTTGCCCCTGTCTTCCCAGCCCAGCTTACAAAAAGGGAGGGCCTCCTTTGCTGACTCACTGCTTCTGTTCCTTGACCTCTAGAGCACTGGCTATACTGTCACTACTTCCTGCAACTCTTTTCTCTTCTTGGTAATAACATTCACTTTGGAGAGAAGGGCATGAACTTCGGGGCCAGAAAGACCGAGACGCCATCCTGGCTGCACTGGCTCTGCTCTCCCAATCAGTGTCCCACCACTGCCCTCACCTCCACATGCCCAAGACTCACCATCCTCCCGCTAGAGCCCATGCTTCCTCTGATCAATCTGATCTCAAAGGAATGGTGCCGCTGTCCCTGCAGCGGCCAGTACTGGAACCCCGAGTTTCATCCTGGTGCTTCCATCTCCCTCGCTTGTTATATCCAGAGTCTATGAATCTTTCTCTCCCTGCATCCCCACTGGTAGTGCTTAATTTTTCACCTAGGTTACTGAAAAACTCTTAACAGGCCTGACAGCTGCCACCCTTACCGATCCAGATTTGTACTCCTCACAATAGCTGAGAGATGCCTCTAAGTCACTGGTCCAAACCATCGAGGCTCCTCCAGATCTGGCCCCTGCCAGCCTGGGAAGCCTTGTTTTGACCTCTTTCCTGGCACACTATTGTCTAACCAGCACACTAAACTATTTTCAGTTCTCTGGGTCTCAAGGGGCCATCTTCTTCCCCGCTTTCATCCTTTTGCTAAAATTCCCCTTCTCACTGAGTTTTCCTGCGTGAGTGCCACTCAGCTCACAAACTCCAGCTCGAATATCACCTCTTCCAGAACAGAGGTGTTCCCAACATGGATTATCATTCCAGACAGCTCCCATAGGAAGCAGTGGATACCTTTATTGATGCAGGTTCTATAAGGTACTGTGTATTACGCCTGTTGATGTGTCTGCTGAGCCTGCACCATGAGCCCCTTCCAGACAGGACATGTCTTATCAATATATTCCCAACTCTAGTCACAGTAACTTGCACACAATTGTTACTTACTAAATGGTAGATTCATTGATTGATTCCTTATTAAAAAGGTAAAAGCAAAATGATCAATATTCTAGCAGGCAGAATGTGGGTGCAATGGTAATTGGATTCTCCTCCTCCCTGTGTTCAACAAGATGGACCAAATTAACATAGAACCGCACCCAGGCCTTGGCATAAAAACATCCTTTCAAAGCGAAACTAAACCCTATACTCTCCACCAAGTGAAAAGAGTTGAATGATGAAAGACCTGTTTCCTGACTTATCATTTCTTTCATCTGCATGGCTACTGATGTCAGGAGCTGGTAGCATTGCTGTTGTACATTGAGGGCCTCTTCACTTAGCTATTATCTGTGCCTCTGGCTGGCTCCCTTCAAAAGCTCAGCTAGAGAAAAGCCCCAAAGCTGCTGGCCTCACCATCTCTGCCTCATTTAGCCTTCCCTCTTCCACCGAAATGAAGGAGATAGCCTATGCTAAACAGCCTGCAAACAGATCTCTACATTTCCAAGGAACACACAATATGTTGAATAGGGAAAAGAGAACACTTGGAAGAAATAATCATATTTACCCACATAAGCATTTCTCTGAGGACCTCTTATAGAAGTAGGGGTGCCTCTAGCACTTACCTTTTTTGCTAATTTATACTGTACAAATTTCTAGTTCCCACCCAATTTTAAAGAGTTAAGATGCAAGAACATGAAATAACACCACGTATCCTCAAAAATTATTGCTAATTTCAGGTTGTTGATGGTTCTAGAAAACTTGACTGGCCTGTACATAGAGGCAAAGTATTCAAGTAGTATAGGGTCAGATCTAGACCCTTGCTTTCTAGCTTTATGGTCTTGGGCAGGTCACTTACCCTCCCTAAGCCACTGAGTCCTCATCTGTATGTGGAGATAAAGATGTACCTACTTCAATATGCAAGGCACTTAGGAAAATGTCGGAGAGGCAGCAAGCTCTCAAGATCTGAGCCTAGCATAATAATCCTTACCTTGAAGAGTTATTCTGAGCTTTAAGTGAGATGGTATATTTAAAGTACTGGCAAATACAGATGGTCAATTAATATTTGATATTATTGTCACTTCTGAAGGTTTAGTAAAAGCCAATGGCAGTTGACTTTAAATTCATTTAACTATTATGGAAATCTATGTGGAATATGTTAACATAACACACCATCTCAGAATTCAAAGGAAGGGGTGTATTTGAAGACAGTTATACAGAAGGAAGCAACTGTGGAAAGTGAAGGGGACTTATAAAGAAATGAGTAGACAGAGAAGAGAGCCTTGGAAAACAATATGAGATGTAACTGGGAAAAGAACCAATTCAGGATACGGCCTGAGCTGATGGAAAAAGAGCGGCAGGCTGAGGACTAGGAGAAGAGCCTGGGTCTGACACTGTAATAGGAAAAACACAGAGGAGAGAATTTCCTTAGGGTACTGGAATAAAAGGAAGAAGGTGTGCAACACTGGATAAGAAGACAAGATAGCAAGAATGATGTTTTAGGGGATGCCAGCATAGCTCAAAGGGTTGAGTGCTTGCCTTGCAACCACGAGGTCTGGGCACTGAATCCTGGCCCTGGCCCATATAAACCCATATGCTGAACTGTGGTGCCACTGGTAACTGCCAGGATGATGGTGAAGGTTCTCGCTTCCCATGCGGGAGGCTCCCAGTTCAGTTCCCGCCCTGCACAGCCCCACATCCACCTGTGTGGAATAAAACCATATTACAACTAATGATGTACAACTATGGAGACTGCTCTGGGCCCTCTCCCCTTCTCTTTCTCTGTCTCTCACCTTCTCTCAAACGATAAAATAATTCTTAAAAAAAAGAATGCTTTTCTAAGGTCACAGGCACAGACACTAACCAAGGTGTTGCCATGTGCCTGTGGTTTTGGCTAAAAGGTGCTGTGAAATCTCAACACAGAAAAACACCTAATTCCTCCAAAATGGGATAAGGAAGTAGGGGCAGTTTTCTAACTTGGGATTGGAAAGAAGAAAAAGTCAGGACTTAACAGTAGGACTTTATCCAAGGGTCCAGACCAGAGCAAAGGCCAGCCACCTAAATGGAAGGCTGGCTGTGGATCAGAAGGGGGATGGTATGTGGGAAGAACAAGGATTCTTTGCTGCTGTGACCTATGGCAAATGAATGGACTCAGCCCCATTAAGTCAAAGCAAACCTAACTGAGCCATGTGATCGTCACATCTATAGAAAATTCAAATCACATTCTCATTGAGCACCTATGAGTGTACGCCTTCAAGATGCTTAAAGGATGAAGGAAAAGGTCAGTCTCTAGGTGAGGGCAAGAAGAACTTTCCCCTCTTTCTCCTTCTGGGTAGGGCTGGTAAAAATATACGTCCATCCAGGGGATAAGATAGGGTGTCTTGCCTCATTTTGACAAATAATGGTCTGAGGAGCTTCTCTGGGGTGACTGGAACAACAACAACAACAATTTTTTTTTTAATGTTTTTCCACAAATCTTGGAGGAGAAAAAAATAAAATAAAAGTAAAAACAAAAACAGAAACAAAACCTTGGGAAGAAATGATCATCTATCTCATTTATGTCATTTTAAAAATGATTTTATGTCTGAATTTTTAGATAGATTTCCTTGTCATTTGCCTATCTTCTATAGCATTAAATTCCCTGTTATCTCACCCACCACTCCCTCCCAGTCATCAGCACATGAATGAGCACAGGCTTAGTAAACCCAGCAGCAATAAGAGTTTTAATGAGCCCACTCCTGAACGCAGACTGGCAATTTTCAGGCAAGTCTGGGTTCGATGGTCTTTCTGGGGAGAGACTTCCAGAGGAAGAATACCTACCAGTACACTCCTCCAGGGAACACTGGGAGGTCTCCGAGGATATTCCAGAGCAACCCGGTCTGGAGGGGGAGGAAGTCAGGCACATGCGGCGACGCTCTCTGACACCGTCCCCACACGTGGCACTACACTGGCTCCACGGCTGCCACAGTCCCCAAGTTTCTGCAAGGACATTAGCCATGCTTTTAATACTAGTTCATTTGAGAATCAGAAGCTACTTGCACCCAAACACAGCAGAAAAACTCAATTCTTAGGCCTTGAAAAGTCAGAAAATAAAAGCATTCCAAAGATGTAGAAAGTCAGAATGTTGCTCCTATACTTAAAACAAAGGAAAGCTATATAAACTACACAATATTAACCTTTCTAGAACCCATCAGAAAACTAAGTTCACAGGGCAGGCAAATGGCCTTTAATATAAGGAAAGACAGGCTAACATCGCTTCCTGGGGCAGGTGCCAGGCTTCATACAAGATGGTGAGAAGAAGTCACCTACAATGTAATGAACCGTAGAAGCCTAGGGTGGGCTAGCCTCAGAACACAGCAACCCTGACAGCCACATACCCAAGGGGAATTTGTACCCGCTTGAAGGCTCTTTGCCGCAGATCTCACCAGGTGCTCACAAGGGCTCGGGGGAGGCACAAGACCAAAGAAAGCCTCCTTCTTGGTGGAGGCCTGACGGGGAAGGAGCAGCACTGTGAGGAAGACTCAAACCTAACCAGATGCTCCTCCTCATCTGTTCTATCAACAAAAGCCTCAACCATGGCTGACAAGGCAGAATATCCTGTCAATCTAAGGGCACTAGTTGAGACCTAGTGCTGTTAGGGAACAAAGAAAAAAAAGAAGAAACGTCTTCAGACGTCAGAGGAGCAGAAAATGTCCTGGGCCCAGATTGTTAAAGAGCTTCTACCACTGGTGAGGGCCAGAATCATCAAGAAGGCCCTACCCCTGAGACTCAGGGGTACAGCACTTGCCTAAGACTAAGGCTGAACTGACAGAGAGTGTGCTCTCCCACCCTTATTGCTCAACCCTAACCCAGCACAATGTTAGCAATTACCAAGTACCAAATAATAGCCTGCTGCTGGGCAGAAGCAAGAGTAACAGGTGAAAACCTCGCTGATGTGCAGGTTCAAGCCTAAAGCTGAGGGTGCAACAGCATGGAGAAAAACCCTCTGGCGGGAAAGCCGGGACGGCTCAGTGGGTTGATTTGAGCGCCTCGGGGCGCTCGCTTTGAGGCCCCAAGGACCGAGGATCGAATCCCGGCTCCAGCCCAGGCGGACCCACATGCTGAACTGGGGAGTTCCCACAGTTCGGTTCTCTAGCTGTCTCTGTCTCTGTCTCTCTATCTGTCAAAAGTAAAATAAAAATAAATATGCACTGAAGATAAAATAATTACTCTCTATAAATATAAAAAAAAAGATATAAAAAAAAAAAGAAAAAGAAAAAGAAAAACCCTCTGGCAACCCAAATCATACCCTAAACACAAAGTAACATCAGAAAATTCTGAACTGTGTTATGCACTAAAGGTAGCCACAGCAATCACACAAAACCAAACACAGTTCAATTCCTTACTACATTGATCCACACTGAAAGCCTGCAAAAACAAGGTGTGCCCATTTCCAGGAAAATACTGTTTATCAGTGTCTACAGTTCTAAATAAGATGTCCAACTTTTAAATAAGAATTATGAAACACACAGAGAAGCAAGAAAAAACAAACTATCATGAGACAAAGTAATCAAGAGAACCAAATTCAGAAGTGATCAGATATTGAAACTATCAGAGAGAGAAGTTAAAACAACTATGATTAATATGTTAAAGACTTTAGTGAAGGAAAATTTCATCCGAGTCAAATGGAGTGCTAGAAATAAAAAGCATAATAAAAGAGATGAAGGCCGCCTAAAGGCTTATCAATAGATTCAACACAGCTGAGGAAAGAAACAATGAACTGGTATATAGATCAATAGAAACCACTCCAACTAAAACTCAAAGAGGAAAGAGTGAATAAAACAGAATAGAATATCCAAGAGCTGTGGGACAATGCCAAATAGTCTCTTACATATCTAATTAGAATCCCAGAAGAGGAAAAGAAAATAACATCCAAGAATTCTCCAAAATTAACTAAAGTCACCAAACTCCATCCAAGAGGCTCACAAACTACCAAGAGAGATAATTTTTTTTTTTTTAAGCAAATAAACAGGGGAAGCTTGGATGGCTTAGTGGGTTGAACGCTCATGTTGCAGCCCCAGGGTCCAAGGATTGAATCCTGGCCCCGGCCTGTGCAGACCCATATGCTGAAATGGGGTGTACCCCCAGCTCACTTGTTGCTGGGGCCCATGTGGGAGGTCCCTGGCCCCATTCCTGCCCTGCGCATCCCTGCACCTACCTCTGGAGTGAAATTATATTGAAAACTAATGAGGTACAACTATGAAAACTTCTCTAGGCCCTCCCCCTTTTCTCTCTGTCAGAAAAAACAAAAAAAGCCAATAAAAATGAATCTTAAAAAAAATGCTACAAAAGGCAAATAAACAAAAAACTTAAGACACACTGCTATATTCAAACTTCGAACAAAATAAAAACAGAAACCTTTGTGACAAGAGGGAGGAGAGAGGTGGAAATACATCACGAATTAGAAGAATAAAGAATTGCTGTAGGCTTCTCATTATGCTAGGCAGAGATAATGAAGAAATATCTCTAAAGTATTGAAAAAAACAAAATTACTAACCCCAAATTCCATATCCAGTGAAAATATTTTTCAAATATAAAAGAGAAATAAATGCTTTTTCAGACAAACAAAAACTAATAGAATTAATTAGCAGCAAACCTTCAGCACAAGAAATGCTAAAAGAAAATCTTTCAGGCAGGATTATAATACCAGATAAAAACTCACATCTATATAAAGAAGTAAAGTGTGCTAGAATCACATTTATAAAGGTAAAGATAAAATTCATTTCTTTTCTTATTTTTTAAATGCTTTAAATACAATTGATGGGCTAAATCAAAATAGTAATAATGTATTATGGGCTTATAGCACATATAAAGTGTAGGACAACAATCACACAAAGAATGAGAGGAATGAATTGGAAGTGTATTGTTATAAGGTCCTTCCACTACATGTGAAGCGACACAATACTATTTGTAGATAGATTGATGTATATTTAAACTCTAGAACAACCACTAAAAACTTGAGAGATCAAAGATGGCGGCATGAGAGGAGAACGCCGATAACTGCCTGGTAAGGGCCTTGTGAACAGAGGGGAATCCACAGGGGAAACCCTGAGAAGAAACCTCAACTAAGAGAACCACACAACGCAGAACACCACCCAAAGGTTAGAGAAAAAAGGGGAAAGCGGGAGAGGGAAGGGGAAGCAGCAGTTCGGGGACAGAGACTTGGAGCGTGGCGTAGGGCTGGCAAAAACAAAGGGGGGTTGGGGGACTATGGTCAAAGTGGAGCGGGATCGAGGGCGGGCTGGAAGCCGAGACCTAGGGAGCGTGGAACCCCCACAAAACTGTGGAAAATTTAACACCCGAACTCAAGGGACAGCACACAGTGCCCTAATCAGATCACAGAGCCTAAAGTGGAACAGGGACTGTGGAGCAGGGCGGCTGCACTTCCCGGCAGGCGGGGTGAGAGCAGGTCACCAGCCTACAACGGCTCAGCACCCCTGATTTACGGAGGAGATTGACTGTGAGGGAGCACCTTCTGAGGACAGGGCTCTTGGAGTGAGGGCTGGGGCTTGAGTGGGTACAGCTGCATTGGACATGCTTGGAGTGAATCCGGCGGTCTCAACAGAGCCGGGAGCATAGAGCTGCTACCACCCGGCTACGGCCTATGCGCGCAGGGCTTTTGGCGCCCCACCCACTGGGCCACTGCAGCACCACTGCATGCACGCACCCGGGTTTTCGGCAACCCACCCACCTGGCCGCCCTGACACACCTGCTTGCTTGCCAGCACGCAATTGGGCTTTTGGTGCCCCGCACACAAGGCCGCTGCAGCACCACAGCCAGTGCGCAAGTGCGCAACTGGATTTTCGGCCCCCCACCCACTGGGCCGCCACAGCACCACTGCCTGCTTACCAGCGCGCTACCGGGCTTTTGGCGCCCTGCGCACCGGGCTTTTGGCGCCCGGCGCACCGGGCTGCTGCAGCACTGCTGCCTGCTCGAGAGCGCGCAACTGGGCTTTTAGAGTCCCGCCCACCTGGCCTCTGGGGCGTTGCAGCCCGCACATGCAACTGGGCTGCCGACCGGGTCGCCGCGGTGTCAGTGACTGCACGCAGGACTGCTCCCAGGCCTCTGCCAAGCCCCAGCCCATCCAAGTGCTGCCCTGCGGGCATGGCTTACAGATACGATTGAAGGAGGGGCAGCCAGGTGGAGGAGAGAAAGACCAGACTTCTGCACCCCGCCCCCACTGAACCACCAGCCCCCCTGCTGAAAGAGGAATCTACTATTGTGTCTCAGGCCTGCCCTAGCTCCTACTCACATGCCCCCACCCCTGGCCACACCTTTACTACCCTGTTATATAACAGCTAAGACAGCAACCTGAAGTGCCTCAGGACACAGAAGCTGTCTGCTTCCCCCAAACCTCTCCCAAAATCTC
>PVKE010037385.1:0-15923 GCA_004027555.1 Craseonycteris thonglongyai | reverse complement strand
GCTCAGTGGGTTAAGCACTCACTTTGCAGCCCCAGGGACCGAGGATCGAATCCCGGCCCCAGCCCGTGTGGACCCATATGCTGAACTGGGGTGTGCCCCCAGTTCGGTTCTCACTGGGGTGAGACCCCGGCCCAGTTCCTGCCCTGTGCAGCCCCGCCCACCTGTGGAATGAAACTATGTGGAAAAACCAATGATGTGCAACTATGGAGACTGTTCTGGGCCCTCTCCCTTCTCTCTGTCTCTGTATCTCTCTCTCTCTCTCTCTCTGTCAAAAACAATAAAAATAAATCTTTAAAAACAAAACAAACAAACAACAACAAAAAAGTAATACAAGGCACAAAGATGGCTATCACAAATTATTTAAAAACAAAAATTGAAGATATCATGAATTGTAATGTGATTAAATATATGATGGTATATGATGAAATGTGTATGCATTCAAAGTAAATGTTTTTCAGTTTGTTAAAGATAAATACTATGAAGAAAGAAATTATGTTATATTAACTGAAAAGTAGCAGGAAACAAAATTGAGCATAAAAATAGAGTAATATTAATAGTATTATAATAAATAAAAGTATATGTATGAAATAAATGAATACTAATAGTGATACATTTGAAAATACATAGTGGTGAAAAACTAGAAAGAAGAAAAAAGTCAAAATGTTAACTTTATTTTTAGGTGATAGAAATAGGGAAGATTTTTATTCCTCTTAAAAACATTTTTTCTAATTTGAACATTATCAACAATTTTTCATTTTTGAAGTACTCTATAAAACTCCAAAAGATGAAATAAAATGAAGTGCAGACGCTTGGGCCCAGCACCCGAAAGCTCTGCGTCATGGGTTGGCTACACCCAGGACCCTGCACCCACCTGTAACAGTTATCCCAGGGGATGCTGATCCAAGACACCCGGGGCCCACAATTGAAGAAATATGACAATACTTCCTGAAGGCTGATTGCCGTCCCCTTCACGTCTCCTGTGACACTGTCCCAGCCCAGGGCCCCTGTCTGTGCCATTTGCTGTGCCTCAGATGGCCTTCTTAGCCTCCAAGACCCCCCTTTGCCTTCAGGGCCCCCCTATGTCCCCCAGGAAATGAGCTGCTCCTGCCCACTGAAAACGCGGGTGTGCCTTTGTACTTTGCTTTTTTTTTTAAGATTTATTTTTATTGTTTTTTGACAGAGAGAAAGACAGACAGAGATAGAGAGAAGGGGGAGAGCCCAGAGCAGCCTCCATAATTGACAGCATTAGTTTTCCATACAATTTCACTCCACAGGTGGGTGCGGGGCTGTGCAGGGCAGGAACTGGGCCAGGAGCCTCCTGCATGGGCTCCAGCAAGAACTGAACTGAGGGCACAGTCCAGTTCAGCATGTGGGTCCACCTGGACCGGAGCTGGGATTTGATCCTTGGGCTCCAGGGCTGCAAAGCAAGCGCTCAACCCACTGAGCCATCCCAGCTACCCGGTACTTTGCTTTTTTTGTCTACCATATCTTTCTGCCCTCCAGACTTTGAAACTAAGAGCTAGGGGTGATGTCTGGTTCATTCTGCCTTCCTCAACATTTAGCACCATCTTAGCACAAAGCTGGGGCCCATAAATATAGGGGTACAATGAAATCAAATGACCGTAGGTCCCACTTTTGAGGAGATCAAAGCCCTAGGTCCCTGGCCCTTTTTGCTGAATCTCTCTGAACTAAAAAATTAAAAGCTCCTGTTTTATGGTCCTGAATCACTGAAGAGGAGGATGGACACAGAAGGAAGAAATAACTTCCTCTAAGACAGTGGTCCTCTACTGGGCAGTTTTGCTGCCGAGGGGACATTTGACAATGCCTAGAGACATTTTGCTTGTCACATGGCTCGAGAGGTGCTACTGGCATCTAAGTGGATGGAGGCCAGGGAAGTTGCCAAACATCCTATAACGCACAGGTCAGTACCCCCTGCAACAAAGGATTATCCAACCTAAAATGTCCAAGTGCTGAGGTTAAGAAACCCTGCTCTAAAGCCCCAACCAGCCCGCTCAATAATAAACAGTAAAAGTTCAACGGTGTGCAGTTCCCAGCAGGAGACAGTATATACTCAGCTGGGGAATTAACTTAAGGAAGGACTACTTACAGAGGTGTGAGCAGAGTTAGGGAAACAGAGAGGGATGTTGAGGCTCCTAAGTACTAGCAACAGAGGGTAGCTTACACCACTAAGGCAGGGGGTTGACAGTGTCACTAGAACTGGGTGAGAGCTGGAAGCCCAGCAGAAGGGCCACCCAACAGGAGCTGTGGCATGGAGGACCACACCACTGCCAGGAGAAACACGCTGACCTCTCTCCCTTCTTCCACTCCCCAGCCTCTTGCTTGTATCTTCCATCAGCCAAATGTAGTCAGAAGCCAAAAAGCAAGGAACACTGAGAGATGTAATGGGCCTGCCCTGTCCCCCAGGGTACAAAGCAATGGTGAGGAGGGAGAAGTATAAAGAGGTGGAAAGGTCCCCTGGAAATAATAAATACACTAAATATATTGTCCCCAGGTCTGACTTCTGTCTGGGGCCCTGTTGAGTAGGAATATAACCCCTGAAGTTCAATCAGAAAGTTCCAGAGCTGACCATTCTCTCCAGATTCAGCCCATCCTGAGAACATTGTGCTATGCTCCCCCTGCATGGGCAAGCCAATTGGAATTTTCCACTCGCTGGGAGTCTGCTGGTCTCGACTTATCTGACTTTTATCCCAAACAGATCTGGCACCATTCCTTCTATAATGAGCTGCGGGTAGCCCCTGAGGAGCACCCAACCCTGCTCACAGAGGCCCCCCTAAATCCCAAGGCCAACAGGGAGAAGATGACCCAGGTAAGAGGCCAGGCAGACTTGAGCACTGCCACAAGAATGCAATGTGGGTGCTTGGCCAAATCCTTTCTCCCATCCATCCATCAATGCAACAGAAATTTTTGAAGACCTACTAAGTGCATAGTCCATGCCAGGCCCTACGGTAAGTGGGAATAAAGTAAATAGGCATCGCTCCTGCCCTTACTAAGATTACAAACCATTATTTGGGCCAAAAGGTGCTGTGATTTCTGCCGGACAGTCTTTAACTCTACATTGTCCTTTCAGATCATGTTTGAAACTTTCAATGTCCCTGCCATGTACGTTGCTATTCAAGCTGTGCTCTCCCTTTATGCTTCTGGCCGTACAACAGGTGAGTAGCTCTGTTATAATTCATTCCCTTTCTGATTTCAGGGCGGGAGATGGGGAGCAGGGGGAGGGGGGGGCTTGGCTCCTGCAGAGGTTCCTGCTCAGAAATTCAAAGGGACAGCCAAAGTCCAGGGAAAACCTTGCATAGGGATGAAAGAAGGGAAGCCCAGGTAGACGTGAGGCTGCCCAGTATAACTGGAAAGAGTTCACCTGAACAAACCATGACTAGCATATCCAGTAAGGGCCATTAACCTCAGAGCAGCCAGTCTGGGAGCTTATACACACTTTCCAACAATGTTGGAATATTTCTGCTCACAAAGCAGCAAGCGCAGAACCTGTGATGGTGGATATGAAAGTGTGTGGCCGTGGTATAGAAAGGTGTTCAGGGAACTAGAGCTTCAAAATAAAGCAATGTTTCACAGAGTCTCGACAACTTTTATGAATATCATTCAGACATTCATTCACATATTCATTCATTCATTCATCAAATATTTTTCACTACTGTCTACCATGTGTCAAATATGGGAACACAGTGACAAACAAGACAGACCCTGCCATTATGGAGCTAACAGTCTTGTGGGGGAGGGATAAAAGCAGATGATAAGAACAGTAATAGGGAAATACAGGGTAGATACAATTCTATATCCTATGCTTTGTACTTGATTTTATGTTGTAAACATCATGTTAAATTAATGGCTGTGGTAGTCACTGTATGATGGTTCCGTAATTTATTTTTTTATTCTACCAATTGTCTATTGCTGGACCTTTAGGTTGCCTTCAATTTTTTCTTTTTATTATGAAATATACCATGATCAGCATCCTTGTATAAGAGTAAGCTACTGGTCCCTGGATATTTATTTTATATCTGGCCCATCCTGAACCGTCTTATTAGCTCTAATCATTTCTCAGTTAATTCTCTTGGGTCTTCTAGGTATACAACCACATCATCTACAAATAATGACAAATCCATTTTCTTTGGACCTTAATACCTCTTATCTGCATTTTGTACTTTAGTGCATTGGCTAGAATACCCAGGACAATATTAAATAATAATAAAATGACACTATTGTAGTGTTTTCCCATCAATTATGATGTGGCATTAGGAAATCTCAAGAGAAATTTCTGATCATGTTGAGAAAGCTTACTTCCCTTCATAGTTTACTAAAAGTTTCATCAGTAGAGAATGTTATTTTTTTCAAATTGATTGGTTTTTATAGTCCCTTTCAGATCAAACATTTTAAATGCAAGTACATATGTGTTAGTTTAATGCCTGAAAGATGTGCAAATTATCCACTTAAAGACTGTGCCATCTAGATGCAAATTGACAAGTGTGCATAATCATAAAAGTGTTTCAAGGAATATAAGAAGAGAAGACCTTTTACTTGCTTTCCAGAAGACTACACTCTCACTTGGGAGAATAAATTGATGAACACAAAAAATATGATTGATTATTCTTATGGTGGGTCAATTTTTTCAGCTGCTAAGGAAAAATATGATATCTGAAGTTCATTGGTAATTAACTGGTCCCAATTGAGACAGATGAAAGATAAAAATGTTTTTACAGGTTCTATCCCCTTTGTCCATAGGCATTGTCCTGGATTCAGGGGATGGCGTCACCCACAATGTCCCCATCTATGAGGGCTATGCACTGCCCCATGCCATTATGCGCCTTGACCTGGCTGGCCGCGACCTCACGGACTACCTCATGAAGATCCTCACAGAGAGAGGCTATTCTTTTGTGACCACAGGTATCCAGCCCCTTTCCTGATTCTGAATTCAGCTCAGAACCAAATCTGATCTAGGACCAGAAGTTCTCAGGACTAGGACTGATGAGAAGTGTGTGGCTCTGTGTATTCAAAATCTCTTAGAGTAGACAGGAAGGCCCTAGGCTGGGGCTAGACCTCTGGACAAAACCAGATAGTCAAGGCACTCATTATTATTGTATTTTAAAGATTTATTTTATTGTTTGACAGAGAGAGACAGAAAGAAGGGGGAGGTCCCAGAGCAGTCTCCACAGCTGTATACCATTGATTTTGGCAGAGTTTCATTCCACACAGGTGGATGTGGGGCTACACAGGGTGGAACTGAACCAGGGACCTCCCTCATGGGACACATGCCCCAGTTCAGCATGTGGGTCTGCACGGGCCTGGGCTGGGACTCAATCCCTGGACCCCATGGCTGCAAGGCAAGCGCTTGACCCACTGAGCCATCCCAGCATCCCAAGGCACTCTTATTTAAGGAGGAAAGTTCACAACCAGAATGCCCTTGGGAGTAGGACAAGGCTTAGGTCTACTTAACTTAAGCAGTGCTCTGCTGAGACCTCCTGAAGTGCCCTTTCATAGCATCTCCTCCTTCCCCAGAACCTGCTACCTCTGTCCATATCTGTACCAGATCAGAGCTAGTTTTTAACAGCATGGTAGTAAGATCAGGTGATGCATTTTATTACCTGGGGGGCACTTATGGCTTGTCTATGGGAAAGGTGTCATGCCTCATTGGCCACCCTGGACAATACAGAATTTTAGGTAAGGGCCAGCCTAGAGTCTATAGGATCACAGCATACAAGCCTGCATCTGGATCAGAAGTTAAGTCCTGCAAGGCCTTGGGAAGGCCTGCAGCATTGTCAGGGCAGAGAAAAAGCAGCCAGGAGAAAAACCCAGGCAACGTTTTGCTAGGGAATCAAAACTGTGGACTCCCACTTTAGGAAGAGGGATGAAAAAATGAACATTCCTCCTAAGACTGAATTCAAAGTAGAAGTAAGAAGGAGGCTTTCATGGAGATCAGCATGAGACAACCGCACTAACAGAACTGAGAATCTGTTTTCTGTCATTTCCACTCCTTCCAGCCGAGCGAGAAATTGTGAGGGACATCAAGGAGAAGCTGTGCTATGTGGCCCTAGACTTTGAGAATGAGATGGCCACAGCAGCCTCCTCTTCCTCCCTGGAGAAGAGCTATGAGCTGCCGGACGGGCAAGTCATCACCATCGGCAATGAGCGCTTCCGCTGCCCTGAGACCCTCTTCCAGCCTTCCTTCATTGGTGAGGTGCTGCCCACTGTCCCCACCAGCTGGGAGGGCAAGGTGGAGGGGTTGGCAAGAGATGGAAAGAGACATACCAGGTGTCACACACACTGTGTTTATTGTTCAGACATAGCCCATATATTTTCCAGGAAGGACCACAAATACATAAACAATAAACATAGATAAAATCTAATTCTAAATAAAAGGGTAAGGAAATCCAGATAAAGGAAAAGCAGGAAAGGGAATATAATATGAATCTAAGAATGAGTTTAATCAACAGAATGTCTTGGATCACTCAACATTTAGGTCATGGGGCTGACATTTGTAGTGGTAAACAGGATGGGCTTGGGGCTCAGACCTGCTTTTAAGTCTTGACTCTACCTCTCCAAGCCCTGTCACCTTGGACATGTTACTTCTTCAAACCTCAGTTGTCTTATCTCTAAAGCAGAAATAATGATAGCACCTACTAGACAATTATTTCAACAAGGATTAAATAACAGAATAATAAAAAGGGCAACTACTTTCTTGAGGAATGTATAAAAAGAGATAGGCCTGTAAGTAAATGTTGTACACTGTGGTGGTAAATTGCAAACTGGACAGAATGCTATCTGCCCAAGAAATCAGAGAAGGCTTCTTAGAGAAGGTGACTATTTGAACAGGACATTGAAGGATGTGTATTATTTTATGGTATGTGGGGATAGAAAGAGTGCAGGTGTGGAATGGCATACAAGGCAGGTGGAATGATATGTGCAAAGGCATGGAGATATGAAAGGTCATGTTCTATTTGGGACACAATGAGGTATGTGTGTGTGTGTGTGTGTGTGTGTGTGGTGTTGTGTTTGCACACAGGGGAAATGGGAGAGAATGTCTGGACCACACAAAGAACATGGGGTTTAATCATATCAGCAATGGAGCTCTCCTGAAAGCTCTTAGGCAGCCATGTAGAACGGTCAGGCTTGTATTTTAAGAAGATTCTTCTATCTACTGTGTGGAATTATATCACATGGACAAAGGACTAGAGGTGAAGGAGGCCAGGTAGGTGAGTATAAACTGCTTTGGCATACAGGAAAATCTTGGGACCAGGCAGAGTTGGATCCAGGCAAAGGTAGCTAAATGTCAACCTGTAGGCAATGGGGGACTGTCAAAGATGATATGATGGGTATATCCACACAATGGAATACTATGTGGCAATAAAAAAGAGATTGAAGCACTGACACATGCTATGACATAGACAAACCTTGCAAACATGCTAAGTGAAAGAATCCAGACACAAAGGGCTGGATTCCATTTATATGAAATGTCCAGAATAGACAAAGCTATAGAGACAGAAAGTAGGTTAGTGGTTGTCTAGAACTGGAGGAGGGGTAAAGGGGAAAAGGTGGCGTGTCTGCTAATGGGTATGGGCTTTCTTATGGAGGGTGTTAAAAATGTTCTAAAATTACATTGTGGCAATGGTTGCACGACTCTGTGAATATACCAGGAAGTGTACTAAACTGTACACTTTAAAGAGGTGAATATTTTGACATGTGAATTATATCTCAATAAAGCTGTGAAAATAGATGAAAGTATTCCTTTAGAAATATATCTCAGGCAACAATATGAAAGATCAATCAGAAGGGGGGAAACTAAAGGCAGGGCAGTGACCAGTTAGAGGGTCTGATTTTGAAATCCACTTGGGACTTGATTAAGGGTCTGAACTAGGGTAGTTGCAACAGCAGAAGGGTCACCTGAGGAGCTGGAGGAGTGGGTATTTATGAATGATGGATATTGACCAGATATGGTGATCTCCACTAGGCATGGAGTCCGCCGGAATTCATGAAACAACTTACAATTCCATCATGAAATGTGACATTGACATCCGCAAGGACTTATACGCCAACAATGTCCTCTCCGGGGGTACCACCATGTACCCCGGCATTGCTGACAGGATGCAGAAGGAGATCACAGCCCTGGCCCCCAGTACCATGAAGATCAAGGTGGGTCTTGACCCAGTGCCTTCCATCCTGTTCTCTGTGCAATGAGCCACCAGATGCTCAGTGTCACACTGCCCAGCCTGTTGCTCAGTGCTCTCTGGGGTTCAACATCATCCTGGGCTGGGACAGATTTCACCTTGGGGGTTTATGTTCCTTGGGTACTGTGGAGCTGAAGACACATTTAGCATGGGTTCTCAGACGTCATCACATGATGTCATGTGAGAGGAGGTGAAAATATTGGGGATGAAGAGAATATTGAGGGGGTTGAGGAGGACATTAAGAGGAGGGAAACGTGAAAAAAAGGAAGCAAACTACAGCATCTCTAAACCTTAAAAAGGACTTGGGTGTTACCCCAGAGGAGGGTGACAATTTCAAAGAGAGGACATTAGGCCATGGGGCAGGCTGCTGGTTTGACCTTACAGGGACATTCCTTGATTCCTAGACAGCCTGTTTCCTGGCTCAGCCCACACTGCTTCTCCCCAGGGCTTCTCACCTTAGAGACCTTGACAGAAGGGAAGCCCACTTGTCTTACTGCTTCTCCCAGCCTCTGGACCCCCAGCTATCAATAATACAAGTCCTGTTTAGGGGCTTCTAGGAACTTTGCTCTCACAGGCTTAGAAAAAGAGTTGGGAATAGAATAGAGATAACAAATAGGCTGAAAGTTACAAAGTCTCACAATCAGGTTGGTGTCTGGGGAGTAGGCTCTGAGGAAGTATGTTTTCTATGTCAGTATTCTAAGAACCTTCTTCACAAAGGAAGGCTGGCCCAGGCCTTGTCCCTGCCTAGCAGATGGTGCTCGGCACGGGGAAGCAAAGTGGGCCATCAGAAAACACATGACAACCTGTGGGCTCTTACCTGCACCCAGAGCCCACTGGAGCAGCCATGCTTACTGAGACCACATGGTGGCACTGTGCCAGCCTGGGGCAGGGCCTTTTTACTAGGACCATGTGTCAGCATTCCACACCCAGTGTCACCCCCAGATTCTGGTTCATTGGGTCTGGTGTACTCCCATCACCTACACTGATAAATGAACACCAGGGATTTAATACATATCCCAATCTGTGAGCCACTGCCCTGAGTTTAACAATATGTGCCAGACTTCAAGGAGTTTGTGATATAATAGTGGACATAATCAATGAATGGGTAACTTAAGTAAGATAAGAAGAGGGGAAAGGGCACTCCAGGCAATCGAGTGAGAAAAGGTGTGCAGGAGTGGGTATATAGGAGCAACTCAGACAAATTGAACAGCGTGATTTGGGTAACTTGTCTGCCTGAATACGATAACTTTGAAAGACCCTTCTTATTCTACAATTCCATGATTTCTATAAATTGGGAAATATGTAGAGAGATTCTAAGGAAACAAACAAACAAAATATCAATTTAATTTCTGGTTTGTTCTAGCACTGAATTCTTAGACCATTCAGAAACTGGGAAATTAGTTGAAGAATCAGTCTTCCTAGATCTATTTTTATGTGGAGTTTAAAGTTGTTCGATAGGACAACCCATTTCTAAAAGCTAAGCTCAGGACTCCCAGTGGCAAGAATGAACAATGTATGTATGAATTTGAGAACTTCTCTGATACAGGTGGCTATTGACGGATGAAGCTCAAGACAAGGTCTGAGTAAACTGGCCCAGACTCAAGAATGGAGGAATTCCAATCTGAGCTGCCCATGCATCCAAACTCCAGGCAAGAACAGAGTAGCACTCCCTCTATAGATGTATGTAGTGGTCAGCTATTGCTGAGTAACAAGCAACTATGAACTCTCAGGGCATATAACAATTAGCATTGATTGCTTGTGCATCTATAGGTCAGCTGGGACTCAGTTGATCTAGACCAGGTTACATAGGCAGCTCTGCAGGTCCAAACAGCTCAGGCCAAGTCCATATTTCTCAGGCTGAAAGGCCAACAGTTCCTTAAGGGAAGCTCTTCTCAGGAAGGTGGCAGAGGCACAAGAACTGCATGCCTGAAGTGCATTTCAAGCTCCTGGTTGGGTTATGTCTGCTAACATTTCATTGGCCCACTCCAAAGTTACAGAGTGGAACAGTGCACTCTTCCAATGGAGTGGTGGGAGTGGAGATTTGAGTAATAACCCACTCTACCACAAGGTTTACCCTGTTCCTTTCTGACCACAGAGGCTGTCCTTTCCCAGGCCAGCCCAGCAGTGTGATGAGATGATTCCTGGACTGCCTTCCCTATTCCCTTGGGGATGATTCATGCTTCACCACATTTGTTCTTTGCAGATTATTGCTCCCCCAGAGCGGAAGTACTCAGTCTGGATCGGAGGCTCCATCCTGGCCTCTCTCTCCACCTTCCAGCAGATGTGGATCAGCAAGCCAGAGTATGATGAGGCAGGGCCCTCCATTGTCCACAGGAAGTGCTTCTAAAGTCAGAACAGATTCTCTGGGGATCTCCTTGAGATTTCTCTGTTCTCAATCATGAAACATTAAAACCTGCAAGCCTTACTTTGCTGTGTGGAGCTCATTCCCCCCCCCCCCCCCAGGCTGTGCCTCACATTGTGAAGGGATTTTCTCGTCTTATTTCTAACCCATACATGACCCTGTGATATAGGTACTATTATTACCTCCATATTACAGATGAGGAAATTGAGGCTCAGAGAAGTTAAGAATTTGCTGAAGATCACCCAGAACCAATATTAAAATCCAAGTGTAGGGATGCTGGGATAGCTCAACAGGATGAATACTTGCCTTGCAACTGCAAGGTCCATGGATCAAATCCCAGCCCTGGCCTGTGCAAACCCATATGCTGAACTACCCTCAGTTCAATTCCCGCCCCACGTGGCCCCACATACACCTATGTAGAATGAAACTATGTCACAACTAATGATGTACAACTATGGAGACTGCTCTGGTCCCTCCTCCCCCTCTCTCCCTCTCTCTCCCACCTTCTCTCAACCAATAAAATAAATCCTTAAAAAAAGAGAAAAATTCAAGTATAGCTGACTCCAAAGCTCGTACTCCTATTATATCACCTTGTGTCCTTCTGCTTGAACATGAGTAAGAATGAAGGCTAGATGACTCTTAGGGGGTGGGTGGTTAAGAAACAAGAGTTTTCAGAAATGCAAGTCCTTGTACTCAAAGATGATGCACAGAGAACATGAACAGAAAGAGAAACACAAGGTTCATAGGATGTGACATACGAGTGATTCAAATACAATGTTATTTAAACTTCGGTTGAGGATGTTCAATGTGGGCTTAAAATTTCTATGAGGCCCTTTATCATTGAGGATTGAGTTGTATTTTACCCCCAAACTAATCATGAAAGCAGCAGCATCCTTAGGAAAAAATATTTTTCCTCCCCTTCCTCTTCCTCCTCCTTCTTTTCCTCCCTCCCTCCCTCTGTCATTTGTTCACCATTCTCTGCACTTAGTCAATTTTGTTTCATTTCACAAACACCTACTGAATTTTTGTCATCTACAATTACTGGGTAAAGCCATTTGGATTTATGTACTTCACAAAGATGATTCCTACCCATCAGGATCTCACTGCATAAAGTGGGAAACATACATACATACATACATGGCTATTATTTGAGGTGAAATACAAGCACCCACAAAGTACTATGAGAAAATAAGGAATAATGATAACAGCTAACACTGATTGAGTGCTTACAATATGCTAGACACTAGGTTAAGAGTTTTATATGAATTTCCTCATTTAATCCTCACACAGCCCTATGAAATAGTATCAAATACTATAAAATAGTATTATTATTATTTTATAGCTAGTGCCCTAGTTAATTCAATCACCCAACTTGGTCATGGTGGAGCTAGGTCCTCCCTTCTGCCTGGTATACCCTTTACTCTCTCCACCTAGCCAAGTCCTGTGCTTTACCAACTTGAGTTAGCACAATCTAGCACATTAGACTATCTTTCATATAACTGACCAGACATTAAAGCAGCAGAAGGGGGAGCCAGGATGGCCCAATGGGTTAAGCGCTCGCTTTGCAGCGCCAGAGACTGAGGATCGAATCCCTGCCGCAGCCCATGCAGACCCATATGCTGAACTGGGGTGTGCTTCCCATGAGGGAGGCCTGCAGTTCAGTTCTCACCACCCCCTTCCCAGTTTGGTCCCTGGCTCGAGGGGACACGCCTCTCATGCGGGAGGCCCCCAGTCCAGTTCCTGCCCTGCATGGCCTCTGCCTACCTGTGTGGACCGAAACCATGTCAAAAACTGATGACGTACAACTGTGGAGATTGCTCTGGGCCCTTCCCCTTTTCTCTGTCTCTCTCTGTCTCTGTCTCTCTCTCTGCCTCTGTCAAAAATAATAAAATAAATCTTTAAAGTAGCACAAGAAAGTCATGGTCACATTTGTGTATGTTTATCTCCCAATTTTTAATGACTGCATAGTATTTTTGTAATATGGGTCAGTATTTTATTTCACAGTAGCACTTACAAATATTTGAAAATAGTAACTCCTTCACAGCTGCACTCCAAGAACGAAGCAGAGTGCCTAGTACATAGTAGAGGCTTGGCAAACAGTAAGTGAAGGAATGGGTGCTAAAAGGCTAGAGTCCACGCAGGGCAGTCAGCTCTTATGCAGAAACCCTGGCAGATACCTGAAAATCTCCCAGGAGGAGGAGGTGGCCTCATTCCTTCAGGCAAGTGGGATGTAATTCTGCTCATCAACATGCCAGTACTTACTACTATCTTCTGGTCAACACCTGAAGTGGGATAAAAATACCCTGTTGACTACTTTCAGGGAAACCAATCACCACCTATCTTGAGTGTCTTCCTTGCTCAGGACAATCCCTTTCATCATCCTCCTTCCTTATGCACAGGGGTGGGGCCCCAACACTCAACGTTTGTTCCATGAGACCAATCAGATCATCTCTCCTGGGAATTTGGAATTAATGCCATGAAATATATTGAATTTTTATGCATGATATAACATAATAAAACAAACATAAAGAAATAAAAGGGAATGGAATGATAATCACTAATATCAGGATGACTGATAAGGCAATTTAGGCAAAAGACATTTTAATTTCTTATTTTACACTATACATCAAAAATATTTGAGGTGGAGGGATGCCAGGATAGCTCAGAGGTTTAGCACTTCCCTCACAGTTGCGAGGTCAGGGGTTCAATTCCCAGCCCCAGCCTGTGCAAACCCCATCTGCTGAACTTTGGCACAACCGGTAACTGCCAAGCTGGCTGGGCAGCGATGGTTCCCGCCTCCCATGTGGGAGGTCCTGGGTTTGGTTCCCACCCTGCATGGCCCCATATCCACCTGTGTGGGATAAAACCATGTCACAACGAGTGCTGTACAACTATGGAGACTGCTTTGGGCCCTCCCCACTTTCTCTCTCTCTCTCTCTTTTTTACCTTTTCTCAAACAATAAAACACAACTTAAAAAAAAATATTTGAGAGCTTTCAGAAGTAATAGAGTGAGAGAAAAATGTTCACAAAGAACTCATATCCAGAATATATGAAGAACAATTAGGGGGGAGCTGGGATGGCCCAGCGGGTTAAGTGCTTGCTCTGCAGTCTCAGGGACCAAGGACTGAATCCTGACCCCAGCCCATGTGGACCCATAGGGTGAACTGAAGTGTGCTTCCCATGCAGGAGACCCTCAGTTCAGTTCTTGCCCTGCATGGCCCCTGCCCACCTGCGTGAAACAAAACCATGTTGAAAAACTGTTGTCATACGAACTGTGGAGACTGCTCTGGGCTCTCCCCCTTCTCTTTGTCTCTCTCTGTCTTTCTGTCTCTGTCAAAAACAATGAAATAAATCTTTTTAAAAAAGAACCATAACAGTAGTAAATGAAAAATAGACAATCAATACAAAAATGGGCACAGGACTTGAATAGGCCCTTCACAACAGAAGTTACTGAAATGGCCAATAAACATAAGAAAAGGTGTTCCACTTCATGAATTATCAGAAAAACGCAGATTAAAACTCCAATAAGACACCATTGTATGCAGTAGAATGGATAAAAAAAACAAAAAAAAACCTGACAATACCAATTGTTGATAAGAATGTGGAACAACCAGAGTGCTTACTCACTGCTGGTGGCAGTGTCAATTGATACAAATTTGCACTGTGAAACTGTCTACTATTTGGGAATATTAAGTAAAGCTGAGCATACAAATAACCTAGCATGCAGCAATTCCACTTGTAATTATATACCCAAGAGAATTACATAATTAACTTTACCAAAAAGACATTTTCAAGAATATTCACAGGAACTCTATTCATAATACTCCAAATCTAGAAACTCTTAAATGTCCATCAATAGTAGAATGGATAAAAGATATTGTAGTATAGTGACATAGTGAAATACTATACTGCAATGAGAATGAATGAACAACTACTTATATGTTAATATATAAATCTCATAGATACTATGTTGAATGAAAGAAGTATTTATGATTTTATTTACATAAAGAATGGTGAAACCAGTATTTATTATAACTCAGGCTATTAGTTACCTTGTGGGGGGTGGGGGGTGGTAGTAACTGGCAGAAAAAATGGATTTGGCCTGGGGGATGCTGGTAATGCTCTATTTCCGGATCTGAATCCAGGTACCAGGGATGTGTTCAGTTTGTGAAAATATGTAAACATCAATATAGGGAAAAGGCCCTGTGCTTGCTATACAAACAGCTTCAAGACAGGTATCCCAGCCATGGACCCTGACCCATCCCCTTGCAACTAGGTCGCTGTTAACTAAACTCCCACCTCTAAGAGTGCTGCCTGAATGAGGGTTTGTCTATTGACCCCTGGTTTGACTTGTGTTTTAAGCGTGAAAGGTGGAATATTTCATCAATCTTCAGTTCTGAGGTCGTTAATACGTTGGAGTGTGGCAGGACAAGGCTAGTCAGGGCCTCACCTGGTGGCGGCAGCTCAGAACTGTCCTTGACCTTCTGCAGAGCAATTCTTTACCCACTGGATTCCAGTTTTAGACAAGTTTCTCTCTACCCTGGCTCTTCTCCTTTTACAAATCCCATTCACAATCCCCACCCCCACACTCCACCCTGCCCCGAACTTCAACCCCGCCATAGTTCATGCCCACAGAACCCAATCAATCAAGTCCAAACCAGTTCCAGTCACATTCGAGCCTCCACCCACTTGATCCTAATAGGATTTGGGGCTACTATGCAAATCGATTGAGCGAACGTTTACTTATTCACTCAAGAGACAAATAAGAGGTGGGGTGTAATTGAACTTTGTTTATTCAACAACTTGCCAACGTTGTGCAACGCGTTACACTCAGGGAATGGGAAAAGGTTAATTTGTGTAAATTACCAGATTGCGTCATTTTCCTACGTCCAATTTTACCCCATATGAGAATAAAAACCAGACACAGGGAAAAAAGACATTTCGTTTAAAATTACAATGATTTGTCTTTAGTTATAAAATTTATTTTTAAGTTATACTAAAATGCAAAAGTGATGGAACCGTTGTGTCTCTTTTAAAATGTTAGTTATCCAATGAACAACTACGGAGGGGTTCATCGCTCCTTCCGAACTCCAGTTATCAGCAAATTCTCCCACATCCCACGTAAAAGACTTGCTTCTCGCAAGGTTTCTCTCCAAAGGTCGCGAGAGCGGAACTGTCCCTTTGGCCCCGCCCCCCAGTCTGCTCAACCCCACCCACTTCCTGCCTGGTGGCCTGCTGACGTCAGAGGCGCGCCGGAGCTCGTGAAAGGCCATACCGGGGGCGGAAGTGCTCTCGGCGGAAGTGCTGCCTTTGCATGTGGTGGGTAGGATGGCTGTAGGCAGGCTTTTCCTAAGGCTGCTGCGAG
>PVKE010037384.1:0-15926 GCA_004027555.1 Craseonycteris thonglongyai | reverse complement strand
TTTACATTCCCACCAGCAGTGTATGAGGGTTCCTTTTTGTCCACAGCCTCTCCAGCACTTGTTATCCCTTGTCTTGTTGATGATAGCCATTCTAACAGGTGTAAGATGGTATCTCATTGTGGTTTTTATTTGCATCTCCCTAATTGCTAGTGAAGTGGAGCATTTCTTCATATATCTGTTGGCCATATGTATGTCTTCATGAGAGAAGTGTCTGTTAAGGTCATCTGCCCATTTTTTAATTGGATTGCTTGTTTTGTTCTTGTTGAATTGTACAAGTTCTTTGTATGTTTTTGATATTAGCCCCTTATGGGAGGTGGGAGTGGGCACCGGATATATGGTGATGGAGGGGGAGCTGATTCTGGGTGGTGGGCGCATGGTGTGATGCATGGGTGATGTGATGTGGACTTGTACATCTGGAAACTAATTGTTACCAACCAATGTCACCCCATTAAATTTAACAATAAAAAAATAAATAAATAAAAATATATGAAAAAATAAAAATAAAAAAGAGAAAGCAAACTGTGTCCAATGGTGAGCAGAATGAAAGCTTATGCCAGCTTTGAGAAAAATATTTTCCTACTACTACCAGTTAGTTTCTACTACTGTACCTTAGTTTTCCAGTTTAAAAATTAATGTCAAAGAATTTTATGAAGATTCTGTTTTAACTGAACAGGGTCAAATGTTTAATATAATAATCTGTAGAATTCATGTATTCTGTAAATCTTGTTCTTAAATAATTTTGTAAAACCAAATAGTTTTAACCACTGGCATATAAAATGATAAACAAAATAATCATTAACAAGAATCCTGGCTTTTGTTATTTCATATAAATCACTAACCATGTCTGTGAAAGATTGATTATAGCTTTTAAAATGTTTGCTGAATCCATGTGTAATTAAGATGAGTTAAATATGCAAATCAAGCCTAATTAACTTCATTTATTAATGTTACCTTGCCTCTAAAATTTTTTTACTGTGAATTTTTTTGCACATGATAGTTTTGATTTCTTTGTTCTAGGTTGAATTGCTGAGAAAACAAGTTTTTGGTTTTTGGTTTTTGTTTTCTCAGAAGGGGGAAAGGGTTTCAACATGGGATTCTGCATGCCGCTTAGAGAAAAGTGTTTTTAAAAATGCTGCTAGTAGGGAAACTGGGATGGCTCAGTGGGTTAAGCGTTCGCTTTGAAGCTCTGGGGACCGAGGATCGAATCCCGGGGATCGAGGATCGAATCCTGGGGACCAAGGATCGAATCCCGGCCCCGGCCCATGAGGACTCATATGCTGAACTGGGGTGTGCCCCCAGTTCAGTTCTTGCCAGGGCCTATGTGGGAGGCTCCCAGCCCAGTTCCAGCCCTGCTCAGCCCCGTGCCCACCTGTGGAGTAAAACTATATTGAAAACTAATGTCAACTATGGAAATTGCTCTGGGCCCTCTGTCTCTCTCTGTCTCTGTTTCTCTCTGTCAAAAAAAAATAAAATCTTTAAAAGAAAAAAATGCTCCTAGTAGCATAAAAACTGACTTTTTACTACCGGTATATATATTTCCAACCACCTTCCTTTAGATTATATTTAATTAATTCAATTTCATCAAAGCAGCAACTCCTCCAGCAATTTATTTATTTTCTTTCTTTCCTTTTCTTTTCTTTTTTTTTTTAAGTAATTTCTTTTGAACACATAAGTCTTTTGTCACAATATGTCCAATAACATGGTGATTAAGGAGAACATAGTGATTGGGTAGAGTGGGCAGCATCAAATGAACTAAGGTTGTCAGGAGAGGGGACTTTCCCTTCACAAAATATCTCAATTCTCTGGCATTAACAACACAAACCTCTCTATGTAAAACCACCAGCCTCATCGTTATTAGAAACAATGCAAAGGGAATATATCATAGGAGTCAGAGGAAAACACAGTTATTATAGTTCAGACTCAATCTCGCGGGATCCTGATAAGCAAAAATCCCATGTCAAGGCAAACAGGTTTTAAATGTTCACAAATTTCTTTGTATTATTTAATTAAATCTCACCATTGTATGTTACAATTCAAGTTTCCAAAATTCAGAACATTTATTGTACTGCCTGCTTAAGAATTTACTGTTACTTTTAATAACAATTTTTTTCTGGTGGAAAAGAGGTCCTTTTTTCAAGATTTCTGAGGAGAAATTTCTATATATTTGTGTATATATATATATATGTATTTATATGTATGTTTATTTCCTTGCTATATTATATACATACTTTATCTGTATATATGTGTGTGTGTATGTATGTACGTGTATGTATGTGTGTGTGTGTATATATATATATATATATATATACATATATATATATATATATATAACACACACACACTTTAATTTTGGTAAAATTTGAAGAAACAAACACATAACATAAAATTACCCTTATTACATCAAGATAAAGTCAGAAGTTAGAAATTAATAGCATTACTCCTAAAGACAATGTAAGAGAAAAAAAAAATGTTGTAAGTACAAATTCGCTAACAAGTTAACTGAAAGGTTAAAGGAAAATCCTGAGGTATCCTAGAGGTAATAACGATAGGGAGCACCTATAATCCCTACTGCTGAGGAATCAAAAAGAGAAGAGTCTTGACTGTTAAATCTAATTTAAAAGAAGGGCTTAAACGCGGACCTCTGAAGGGGGCGCCGCATGGCTGAGGTTTATGTCCCTGAAGAAGGGGTCATAAAGCTGGTTCTATCATACGAATGAGTTTGGATAAAACTGAGAGCTGGATTCAGCTGCTGTAGCCATAGCAAGGACCTGCTGCTGCTAGGATTAAGAAACAAGCCACAAAGAGCTACAGGAATTCCACAGGAAGTACACGGGGAGAATCAAGTTTCCACTTCATCCCTCAGCCTCATACTCTCTCTTAGCTCCTTCCATGGCAGGGATCAACATGGAGGCAACTTGTAAACGAAAATGAAGTTTCTGAGTCTTAGCACCAGAATCAGAGAGCAAGTAGAGAAGGGTGGGCTTGGAGCTGACAGGCAATAAGTTAATAATTGGCAAAGTATAAGACGTGGATTGGCTAATTACCAAATCTTAAATCTTTTCAATGGTGAAAGGTACCACAAACGAGGCAAATGATGGAAATATTTGTGTGTGATCTTGACTAAATTTCTTGAGAATAAATTCTAAGAATACAAGTTACTAGATCAAATTTATCCATTTTAATCTTACGTAAGTTTATTTGAAGGCCAATCTTCTACCCTTGTCATAAATATATACTATTATTTTAAATTAAATGTTATAGACAGATTTAATTTATTTATAAGTTCAAACATATGCTTAAAATTTTAAAAGTTCAAAAAATACTTTTAAAGACTTTTAGTCATGTAAAATCTTACTAATAATACCAAAGAATGATTATAATACTGAAAAACAGTGGTTACCTGCCCAGACTTTGGTGATTTTACTCCCTAAAGACAACAAAATTGAAACTTCTTTAGATGTTTTATTTTAAATCATCTTAGTATTCATATCCATATCTCTAAATGACACTTTAAACTGCTATTAACTGATGCATACATAGTAGATATCTTTTGATTTTTCTACTTCTGATGGATAATTATGAAACTATCATAAAATAGCATCCCATTTTCCCTCACTCCATGCCCCTAATATAACATTTATAGTTAAATCAATACTCTGTGTTTACATTATTACGATTATGTTCATAATGTTCACTGCTGAACTTAAGGTTTATTTTATTTTTCCCTCCTCCCAGTTAATGATAGGCTCATATATATATTTTTTATTTTGCCAGATCTTATCTGTACATATTGCTAATGTCTCTCATCACTCTCTAACAGCCTCTCCACTCAATTTTCCACATATTAGGAGAGATTTATTGATCTCTCTGGCAAGGTATTGGGATGGACACCGGGTTTACAGAGGTGGACATAACCCTTGTCCTGCTCTGCCATAAAGGGATTTAGAGTTGAAGTATTTGAGAAGGTGCTAATGGAAGAGATATGGGGCATGGTAATATATTTCCTTTTAAGAATCAGTTATTGTTATTCTATAATGTGCTTGATTCTGACATTTTAATATACTGCTGGATTTCAGTTTGCAAATATTTTGTATTTTACATATGTACTATAAAGTAAAATTGGTCTGCTTTTTTCTTTTATTTTCTTTGTCATATTTCAACATCATTGTTACACTAGTTTTATAAAATGGCCAGGCTATCTTTGCATTTTTTTCATGTCCTGGAATAGTTTGAACATCATTAGTGTTATCTGTTCTTCTAAGGGCGAGAGGACTCATTTGTAAAATCGTCTGATTCTAGCATTAGTTTTAGAGGTTAGGTCTCTCAGCTAGTTCCAGTTCTTCCCAGGATCTCTTCAGGTTATCTACATTCACTTTTTGATTATTTCAATTTTTTAATTGTGCTCTAGACCATTTGCTATTTCAATAAATACTACATGAATATTACTCTGCTGGCCACTTTTCAAGTTGATGTGGTTGCACTGTCAATTTCATTCCCATTTGAAATATTTTGAACTATTAGTATTAAACATCTTAAAGCTCTAGACCTTATACATTGGTATTTTCTCTCCTTTATGTTAGTGTGTATGATATGCATTTTCAAACATCTACTAGATATCTAGTACTATCAATTATTCCTCCATGTGTAAAAGAAAATAAAGTGTGTCATCAAATCATCAAGTCACAAGTTTTTCCTTTAAATCTGTCCTTGTTGTATCCTAGCCTTTCATGTTTTAGAAGTGAATTATTTGTCCTTTAGTATGGCTAACATTTTTAGTCTGATAGATTGACAGATTTCCTCTATTCGTTCAATTCAACTGGCTTTCTAGAGAGAGAATGAACTTAGTGCTGTGAGTGCTGGGGATAGAGCCCAAATCTGGGGAATGGACTGGGGTGTGGTTTTTCACCTTTCTCTGAAGTCTGCAGAGCTCCTTCACACTGTATATACCCTTCTCTAGTAGAGTTTGGGATAAATTTGGTTACATGTGTTCTGATATTTTTTCTGAAATACTATTTATCCGTGTGGTGGCTCCTACTTTTCATACCCAATAACTTTCACTTTCTAAGCTTTTTTTTGCAACTCTTTTGTTCCTTTGTAAACTATGAATGCTTCCATCCTCTTTCTCTACTCCCTGGAAAAGGTATTTAAAGTCATCTTCTACAAAGTGATTCAGTTTTCTGTGTTAACTCTGCTACCGCATAGTTAATGTCCATTCAATATATGTTAAATAGTATTTCTCTTCCTCTCCATACTGCAATTTTCTTTTCCTTAACCTCTGTTTATATCTTAACTCTTTTTACATAAACAAAATATCCTCTTGGATTTTTATCAATGATGCCTTTTTGGTTTTTTTAAAATATGTATTTTTCAAAACTGTGCAGAAAACCATTTTTCAATGGGTATTCCTCTTCTGGATTTTCTGGAGGTCATTTGTTTCCATTGCCTCCATGTGTGTTGTATTTTTATTTGGCTTCAAAAAGTAAATGACAAAATTTTCCTTGACATCCTTTTTGTCTATAACACCCGTGTCAGGATGACACACTGAAATACATGTATGCTAAAATCAATGACTTCTATTTTCATTTTTTTTTATTCTATTTTCAAGTGTGTAACAGAAAGTTCTATGTTATTCCCTAATTATTCCCTTCTCTTGAACAGAAGAAATGAGGTTCTCATCTCCTGAGCCCTTTCTCTACCCCTCTCTGGTATGTTGGAACATTTACCGATAATTCCCAGCATGCACTGTACCTTGATTTCTTCCTATCTCTACTCTTTTCTTTGCTGATTTACATTTACAGTCATGGTGACAACGTGTAGAAAAGTAATCATATGCTTTTTAACTGTATATTCCAAATAACTTGTAAAGCTGCTTGGGATATAACAAGTACTTGGTAAATATTTACTAAATGACAATTAACACATGAATAAACTATTACATAATTCATGTGTAATTGGATTGTTAATAGTGTACTGGCATGTTGAGCAAGTGGTAAAAAGTAGAAACGTATTAGTATCCATCATTTTTTCATAGAATAATGTCTTACTTTGTGTGTTTCCATACATTTTCCTACATTATTTTACTGTTTTCTAATAATAAAGTTAAGTTAGAAAGTAATTCCTGCATTTAAATCATCACTACCATTTTGTCACAAGATTGAAAATACCTTTATATTGAACAAAGAAATATAATCAAAATATAGATTACTCAAGCACCCAGGGCTCTGCACTCCCTCTCTTTTCAGGAAGGAAATGTGGAGAGGACTTACAAAACCATATAACTGAGTAAAGAAAGGAAAATCATACGAGGATCAGGACACTGCAGTTTGAGGTATTACGTCTCTCATTCAATCTGGTAGTAGCTACTTGACATCAATGACCTGAATGGTTAAAACAAACAAACAAACAAACAAAATCCCCCCAAAATAAAAACAAAAATAACTAAATCATATTATCATATCATAAATATTCTTGCAATATTTAAATTTTCTTTTTCATACTACATTGTTTGAAGATACTTTGTGAAAACCACTTGCATTTCTTTCTTTTTGCTTTCTTTTTTTTTTTAAGATTTATTTTATTGATTTTTGACAGAGAGAAACAGAGACAGAGAGAAGGGGGAGGGCCCAGAGCAGTCTCCATAGTTGACATTAGTTTTCCATATAGTTTCACTCCACAGGCAGGCACAGGGCTGTGCAGGGCAGGAACTGGGCCGGGAGCCTCCCACATAGGTCCCGGCAAGAACTGAACTGGGGACACACCCCAGTTCAGCATGTGGGTCCACATAGGCTGGGGCCAGGATCCGATCCTCGGTCCTCAGGGCTTCAAAGAGAGCGCTTCACCCACTGAGCCATCCCAGCCTTCCCCTCTTTTTACTTTCTAAAAGCAACAGAGACAGCGAGACACAAATACAGGCCAAGTAAAGATAGTTGTTAAGACCCTTAGTTGTTGCTTGGCCTACAACAAATTATCACAACTAAACACTCAGCCACCCTGAACTATGAAGGTTAATAAAAAAAAACCAATATGACCTCTTAAATTACATTGAAAGTAATCTAACTAACATACACTTTGTGTAAGGTAATATGGTGAAATTAAATGAAAGTAAATGTAAACATTCTGTGGTAATGGGTGAGGGAAACGGCTGCATCAGAGAACATTTCAAGTTACCCTATAAAAAATTTAGAATGTGTCATTAAAGCAAAAAGAGACAATCACATATGTTTGGAATAATTTAAATTTTTTCTTAGAGTATTTTAAGATGAATTTTAAGGAGGGAGAGGATTTCAAAAGGCATAGGGGGAAGATGAAGTTCAAGGTAAAAGAAACACAAAAGCAAAGGCTAAGCTTCTGTAAGCTAAAATGTCAGGCAAAAGTGCTGGTGGCTATGACACTGAACATGTCCACTTTATTTTAGCAGACAATTAAATAGGTCTTTGAGGAAAGTCTTAACTGTCATGAAGAAATTACATGCAGTGTGTAGTGGGAAGTCCTAAAAGTCTATGATTGTGTGAATGACATGATTAGAATTGATCTCTTTGAAGATGCCTTCCAGTCCCACTTTATAGTAGAGTGTGCAGTCAGCAGTTAGTAGTCTGGATAGCTAAGGAAGAGGTCCTGAACCAGGATGGTGGCAGTGGGACATAGACAGCAGGGCAAGATATAAAAGGCAATATTAAAAAAAATGTACAACATTTAATGAATGAGTGAGTACTTGGAAAACTGGAGAAGTACAATCCAAGATGACAATTTTCCTGCACTCATGCTGTTGCTTGGATGATGGCTCTAAAAATAAATTTGATCACAGGTTCATTAGACCAGAATATGGAGACTTTTACTCTAACTCTCTAGACTCATCCCCTTTTGTTTGGTCATTCCTTCCTTCCTTCCTTCCTTTCTTTCCTCCCTCCCTCCCTCCCTCCCTCCCTTCCTCCCTTCCTCCCTCCCTTCCTTCCTTCCTTCCTTCCTTTTTCTTTTGTTCTTTCTATATACTCCAGTCAAACCAAATTTTATATGGCTTTATGCATCATTGACTTTATAGATGCTGTCCTAGTAGCCTCTTGGAAGTCTTTTTCTCCACTTCATAAATGCCCAATTCTTATTAAAACTCAACTGAAGAATCTAGCTCCCATGAAACACTTTTTCCAACTCCCTCACATGAAATGAATTGTGTTCTACTCTGTCAGCCTTTTAGAGATGCCTCTAGAAGAGTGCTTATCAAATACTTTATTGGTTGACTTATCAGTCTTCTTCCCTAATATACATGAAAAATAATGAAGAAATAAAATGTATAAAATGACAATGACACTTTGAGCCTGAGTCATTAGAAAATAAAGTTCTCATTTATTGAAATAAACATTAACCCAAGAAACTGAGATAAAGACTTTTGAGTTCAGGTCCAAGTGAAAAGTTATAAATAGTATTAATATGAAGCATAGAGAGTGACAGGAACTTTATATTGTTACCTACATACTGGGCTGAAGCCTAGGCTATGGATGGATTTTAAAAAAAGGGAGAGAGGGGTGAGACAATGTGAGAACTAAAAAAAAAAAAAAAGTTGGCAATATGATCTTTACAATTTTATTGGTGACTTATAAATAAAGCATTTCCATTGATTTAAAGGGGGGTTTAAATTTTGTTGTGAGGTTGTAGAGTCAGCAAATCTAGATGACTCTTTCAAGAATTATGTGCTGAAGTGAGAAAAACAAAAAAAGTAATTTCAAGGAGTAACAGGATTGAGGATTTTGTTTTTAGTTTATGACCTTGTTGGTTGTACCCACATTGGTAATCAGAGAGAAATCATTTTGCAAAGACGAAAGTAACAAATGTGAAGAACTGGGAGGACTTGATGGAATGTTTCTGAGAAGGGAGAGTTTGAGAATGTTGTGAAGGATTATCAAGGGAAAAACAATAGTTAATCCTGAGAGAGAAGCACAAAGTAAGAGAGGATGGATTGAGACATATTTTAAAGTGAAGAAGAGGAAAGGAAAGAATGTAAATTCTGTATGGTCTTCTCAAAATGCTAAAAGCTGAGATTATTCACTGAAAATTTGGGAGATGGGAAGTCAGGATGGCTCAGTGGGTTAAGCTCTTGCTTTGCAGCCCTGTGGACCAAGGATTGAATCCCAGCCCCGGCCCGTGCAGACCCATATGCTGAACTGGAAGGTGCTTCCCACGTGGGAGGCCCCCAGTTCAGTTCTCGCTGGGGCAAGCTTCCCATGTAGGAGGCTTCCCCAGTTTAGCCCCCAGCTCATGGGGGCATGCTTCCCATTCGGGATACCCCAGCCAGTCCTGCCCTGCACGGCTCCCGCCCACCTGTGGAATGAAACTATGTTGAGAGCTGATGACATACAACTATGGAGACTGCTCTGGGTCCTCCCCCTTCTCTCTGTCTCTATCTGTCTCTGTCAAAAACAATAAATTTATTTATTTTTTTTATGGAAGAAAATTTGGGAGGGCATAGATTTAGTATCTGTAGAGCTTTGGTACAATGGGGAAGATAAAAATAGATATGGGGGAGTAAAGCTAAACAATAAGCACATATGAAGTAATTTAAAAAATGATGCAACAATGAGGATCTGGCTGAGTTTGGAAGTAAAAAATTACAGAGGAACCAGGAAATATGATTTTATCCATTTCTCTAAATGTGCTTCAGCAAGAGTGGTTAAAGAAAAAAAAAATCAATCCTATTTCATGAGTTACCAGATCAGCTCTTCAACTAAAGAAGAATGAAAGGAGATTAATTAGTTGTATCTGTCGACAGCTAGCAGAACACAAGATTTGTTACTATTATAGCTGAATTAAAGAATACAAACTGGACACTCATATCTAAGTATTTTCTTTACTGAATTAAACTTATCCTTATAGTCACTGGTGGAGCTGAAGTACTGAAATGAATGCCTGGAGACAAGAACTAACTGCATCATTAATTCAGTAGAGGCATATATGCACAGCTCCTTCTGCCATTGCTACTAATCAACCGCATCCCTCTTTGGGAGTAGGTCTATGAGGGGCTCTGGAGAAAAGATCTCAAGTATTCTTCTAATACTTCCTTTCTAGGAAGAGGAAATTTCCTCCCTCTGAGGAAAAGTGATGAATGCAGAGGAGTATTTCTTCCTAATAGATGTTAGCATTACTAAAATGGCTGGGAAGGCCGGGATGGCTCAGTGGGTTAAGCGCTTGCTTTGAAGCCCCAAGGACCGAGGATCGAATCCCGGCTCCGGCCCAGGCGGACCCATATGCTGAACTGGGGTGTGCTTCCCAAATGCAGTGAGGCCCCCAGTTCAGTTAAAAATAACTAACTAACTAAATAAATAATAAATCTAAAAAAAAAATGAAAGAAATGGCAGATCATATTTCTGGCTGTGTAGACTTGAAAGTAAAATCATCAGGTATGATAAATTAGAAAAGTTCAAGGAACAATACAGGGTCATAATAAGAATTTACCGGTAGACTTTATTCACTGGATGTGAAAAAGTTAAGGAAAAGGTTGCAATCACTTCAATGTCAAAGAGTTTGAGACTATGCTGAGAGATGGTAGAGTTATTTCAAGTTATGATGAGTTGTAAGGCACAGCTGAGTAATTGGGTAGGTGAAACACAGTGACAATGCTTAGAATTGGAACTGAGGAACTGTGAGGCTCGGAAGTAAGGAAAATCTTTATCAGAGATATTGAAACTGCTAAACTAGTGGTTATTTACAGTGGATAAGCAGTTGAATCAGCTGGGAAGCAATTTTAAGATATACGAGTGTGATGCTTGGGCCCTCTGCAATTAAAGTAGAATCTCTGGTGGTAGAACTGTTGAAGAACTGGTTTTCTAAAGATTCTCAGGTGATTCTAATCTTGTGAAGTCAAAACTGAGAGCCACTATATCTGGTAATGAAGAAAGAAAGAACAGGGTGAAATAGGTATTGAAAGCAGTGATAAATGTAAGGTGGTATTCTGAAGAGAGAAGACACGACAGGAAAAAGAAAAGGATATAAAGAAGAAAAAATGACTACAGTGATAGCAAAAGTAGGGAAAATTACTGACTGGAGGCAATGGTACAATAGTCTAAAGTACAACTAAAGTAGTGGGGAGATTCAACGTATCAGGGGCCCCAACATCAATGGACATGGAAAAGGGAAAAAAGTAATGGAAACGTATGTAAAAGATCTTGTGTCTTCAGGGTACAGCCACATTTTATTTAATGAAAGAATAGTGTCTTTGTAGAAACACAAAGTAAAGTAGATCTCTTAGGTGATGAGATGGTTATATTGTTAAACTCAGGGATATACAAGGAAGAACTGGCTAAATTCAAGGCAAGAACCAAAAATAAAGGGCAGGTGGAAAGTTACACTAGTTCCAGCTGCAGGACACTGCTGGGGCATCAAAGCCAAGAGCATGGGGTAAGAAGAGCCAGGAGGATTGCCAAGAATCAGAGCCAGAGTTAAATAACTGACCAAGGATTCTGAAGCTAAGGGTGAAGGAGATATAAAACAGGGCCCAGAGCTTGAGAAATGGTCAGAAGAGCATTTCCAAGGTGGCACAGCTTTCTCCATCTCTAATCACTGCAGGTTGAAATAGTCAGACTAGCCCCACCTTCTCACATCCTTTCTTTCTTTAATGAAGCCCTCATAAAGATCAGAAACAAACTGAGTGAGAGAGAACACAGATTAAAATGTTGAGATTTGAAGCAAATCTGAGAGGTAGGCTGAGAATTTTGTAAATACTAGAGTAAGGACAATGTATGAGTTGCCTAGGGCTGCCATAACAAAGGATCACACACTGGGTGGCTTAAAACAGAAATTTACTCAGGGTCCTGGAGGCTAGGAGCCTGAGATCAATGTGTCAGAAGTTTTGGTGCCTCCTGAAGGCTCTGATGGTGATGGCTGACATCAGTCCTTAACCTTTCTTGTCTTGTAGACACAGCATCCTAATCCCTGCATCTATTCACACAGCATTCACCATTTGTGTTTCTGTCTTCTCTTCTTATGAAGACATCGGTCATACTAAATTAGGTCCCACTCTACTCTTATATGACCTCATCTTAACTAATTGCATTGGCAAAGAGTCTATAATCCAGTACTATTCACAAGTACTGGGAGTAGGACTTTCACAAGTACTGGGAGTAGGACTTACACATATCCTGCTAGAGAGGCTGATCAGATGTATCATTTGAAATGGGACAGAAAAATGTACTGTACCATTTCAAATGGTACATATGGTTAGCCTAATCTCAGTGGACTAAATTCAAGGTGTAAGTAGGCTGACCATATGTACTGTTTGAATTGGGACAATATCGTTGTTTTTTGTCCCATTTGAAATGGTATGTCTGGTCAGCCTGGTTAAAGGACATAATTCAATAAACAAAAAGGGTAAATTGTTAGGTAAAATTCAGTTAAAACAAGGATTTAAAACACAATGCAACTTGGAATCTTGGTATAATCTACTTCTGGAAGGATCCTACTTTTTATGATGTTTCAGTTTAATTGTTTCTCAGTGCAGGGGATAGAGAAAGTAGATAGTTGTTTATCTATCTATCTATCTATCTATCTATCTATCTATATCACTTTATATTATTTAATTTTTATGTGCATAAATATATGTTCCCATTTATTTTATGTTATTTTATAGTCTTGTATCTGAAAGCATCTAAGAGACAATTTTCTTATGTAATAGTTCTCAAAGTGTAGTCTGCAGACCAGGTGCATCAATGTCACCTGGGAATTTATTTACAATGTACTCCAGACCCTTGTATCAGAACTCTGGGAGTGTGCTCAGTCATCCATATTTTTCCTGGTGAGTCTGATTTTAGAACTAAGTGGTTCTGCTTAGAGAAACTGCCTGCAATTAGGAGAGGTAGATGTTCAGTGAGGGTTACATGGGTTTTGGCTGTGATATTTTGGCCTGAAGAACTTGTGCTCTGCAGAGATTGATTAATAAAGAGGATTAGCATAATGCTTTTACCCTAAGTTATTCATAAATATTTTCAATCTTTTATGTGGTTAGCTTTCCTTTAAAGGTCGTACTAGTCCATGGAACTTATTTGAGGAAATTCTGGGGTGAGACTCTCTTACTACAGTATGTTGGTGGTTTTCATGCTCCAAGTCTTTAGATTATTATTCTCTTGCCAAAGAATCTTTGGCTTCATTTCTGTTTACTGTGTGCCAGGTTCCCTATATGTGTCATATAGTAAGTGATATATTTGATTTCTTACAAAAACCTTATCACAGATATTACCAACCTTTTAAGAACAAAGGAACAGGGACATCAACAGGTTAAATAAATTGCCCACATTTACAGAGCAAGGAGTGACAAAATACAGATTTCAAATCCAATTTGATTGTCTGCAAAACCAATCTTCCTTTAACTACAACTTTGTTTCAATTTAGAGTTCCAAATAGTTGCTTATGTTAATCAGAATTAGCTTGCTCTTTTAACTCTCTTTTCTCACTAACACAAGAACAAAAGTTCTGCGACTTGGGGTGGGGGCTGAAAGAATCAGTACCTTCTCTTTGGTCTCCAGCTACTAGATTTTTCTGAGTCTGAAATCTGACTGCTAAAAGAGAACAATTAATAAAATAGGTAACAATAGACTATGATTTACATGAGACCCATATGACTATTTTTCCAATTTTCCATTTCAACAAGAATCAACAGATTTTAGGTATTGCTTGAATTTTACTGGGAATTTAAATGCAATGATTCCATTTTTGAACTCATGCCTTCTCTGGAATTCTAACTTTGTAATATGGTTAATTTAAGAATTGCTATGAGTAAGAGAACATTATAATCATAGTAAAATTTATCATTATAAACACCATGAACCCAGAACATAACAAATTATTTAAACAAAGTGATTTCCCTACCAGATAGTGAGATGATTACTGCTAAGGGCAGTGATATACACTTTGGTTAGTATTTCTTGCAGTTTTATGGTGCTCTGCACACCATAAGCTTCATATAATTTGATGAGTGAATTAAAGGAAAAGGAAAAAGCTAGTGCCTTCTGATGGTGAAGTGATATGTGAAGAAAGCTAGACAGTGGTTTCTTATTTCTCAGTGGTTGGAAGATTTAGTTTTAAAGTATCTCGTATTATTTTGTAAATATTGCTTTCTAGTTTGCCGTGACTATCTTTACTCTTGATGGCTTAGACATGTCTTAGGCCTAAAAGAAACAATGGAAGGGCAAAGACTTGAGGGACTCTGAAAGATCTAAACACAGATCTTACAGGTCACAAAGTCTGATTGTCAAGCCAGAATCCATTTTCTACTGGTTTCTGCTGCCTTCTTCTATGGTAGAAAGGGCAGTTAATTGTACCAGTGTCCTCCATACCATACCGTAGCAAGTTAAACTGAATCAGCGAGCATATGGGTTCTGGAAACCAAAAAGTATACCTTGTTAAGAATTATTCTGATATGAGCATGTAATTATTATACATCTGGAAGTAATTGTGTGTACATTGAAAGCACATTAAAATACTTTTTCATTTCATAGAAGAATATCTATATATATATGTGTATATATGTCATATTTCCTAAATCTAAAAAAATACATTATAATAAATTTCCCAATAATATAATTTTTTACAGAATTATACCATTTATAGTAATATCTCATCTGATCAAATTCATTCAACTGTTTAAAGAGGGAAAAATGTAAAGCGGAAGCACTTGCAATTATCAAAATCACAGGGAAGAATACTCATAAGTAACTGAATAAGCTGTGATGCATATACATTTTTAATTCTTGCCAAATATATTTTGGGGTGTCTTTCTCCTCTGGACACAAGCTCCACTGTACCCTCCAAGTCACAGAATCACTTAGATAGTCCTAGCAGACATGATGGAATACTTTGCCTTTCTTCCCCTTGGAGATAGAGTTGGGGGTGGGTGGGGTATACTGGAGCATATCTAAGCAATAAGCTGCCTCTCTTAGTTTGAGTTCCCTAGAAAGGGGAGCCTGAAGCAAGGATTAAGGTATTAATGCTTTATTTGGAACGTGAAAACCCCAGGGAGCTAAGACAAGAAAAGAGAGAAGTGAGGCAGGGACACCTGGGAAATGAGGTATTCCTGAACTGGGTACTACACACATGGAAACAGAAAGTTGCTCAGCAGTTGTACTCATTGGCTTACAGGATTTCTGTAGACAGGATACATTAAAAACTAAGACTCTGCATAATTCATGGGAGGGAGGAAGCAGTGGGATTCAGTTACAGTTTGCTTCTTGGAAACCCAAGTTGCTGATACTCTGGCCACTGTGCAATATGCTTCATTCCATGCCCCGTCAGTGTATTTCATCACTAAAGTCTGAAAGTGGTCAGTGGAAGCAGAATTCTTAAAATGTGGCTGGCTAGCCTGCCTGCCTGGGGCAGCCAAGAGAAGGGAAGCTCAGCTGTCCCCAAACAAGTGCATCAATGGCTCCAGCCCAGTGGTGTAATCAGGTGGGTAGTGCTGAGCCAACCAGGGAAACTGCATAAGCTTTATACCTGAAATAATATCCTTTTTCCAAAACTGAGAGTAAAGATTTAAATTCTACTTTCATGTTGAGTTGGCTTCTTGGATGGGTAAAAGATAAAACAAAGAATCTGTAGTGTGAACACTTTTCAATATATGTCCAGAGGAAGAAAAAAGTCCATGTGTAGCGGAAAAGACATTAAGGTAGAAGCAGAGGCAAAAAGAGAGCATATTCTCATGGTCCCTGATGGCTTCTTATTCCTGGTTTCAGTCCCTTGTAAAGTATTATTCTACATTTGCCCTTAGGCAAGAGACATTGTGACCTGTTATTTTATTTTATTTTTTGTAATTTTTTTTATTGTTTGAGAGGAGGAGGAGGAGGAGGAGGGGAAAGAGAGAGAGAGAGAGGAAGAAGGTCCTGGGGCAGTCTTCATAGTTGCACATCATTAGTTGTGACATGGTTTCCTTCCAGATAGGTGGATGTGGGGCC
>PVKE010037383.1:0-15929 GCA_004027555.1 Craseonycteris thonglongyai | reverse complement strand
AGGGGGTCAGTGTGCAGGGGGCCTGGGTGTGCACGGGGCCTAGGTGTGCACGGGGCCTGGGTGTGCAGGGGGCCAGTGTGCAGGGGGCCTGGGTGTGCACAGGGTCTGGGTGTGCAGGGGGCCTGGGTGTGCAGGGGGCCTTGGCAAGTGTGCACAGGGTCTGTGTGTGCACGGGGCCTGGATGTGCAGGGTCCTGGGTGTGCACAGGGCCTGAGTATACAGGGGGCCTGGGCGAGTGTGCAGGGGGCCTGTGTGCAGGAGTCCGCAGCTCACAGGAACACTTGCTGGGGAAGGAGTCGCACCCCTTAGCCACCTGAGAACATTCCAGAACCACCGCTGTCTCATTTGGCCACAAGGAGGGGGTGGCTGGGAGGAGGGGGCCCTGGCAGACACCCCGGCGCTCCCAGCAGCCCCCTGACCGGGAGGGCGGGGCTCGGGAGGTGGGCAGCATCCCCGAGGAGGCAGGAGGCTGCGCGGTTGCGTTTTGTTTGAATTGATAATGATGTCAGTCTCAGTTACCGGCTCATTACAACAAACCTGGGACGTATTAACGGCTCCTTAATTGAATTTGGAAATAAGAAGGGGAGTTTGAATGGCCTTATAAACCATGGGTGCACAGGGCCCCACGGTGACGCTGTCCACACTGCACAGAGGGTGGGGGGCTGCCGCACCCCCCAGAGCGGCTCCCTCTTCCCAGCCCAGCCCCCCGATGTGCGCTGGGAGGGGGCCCACCATTCCTGAGCTCATGGGGGCTGAGGAGGATCAGGGAGCAGGAGCCTCCGGGAGTGAAAGCAGGCCAAGTGGAACCACCTCAGTGTCTGCTCCACACCCACGACCCAGGAGCAGCTGCTGACCAACCACCGGTGCCCACCCCCCGGCGGTCACCCCGGGGCCGGGAGCCACCCCACCCATCCCCTCGGAATCCTGGCCAGGTCCCGCGGGCCCTGACACGGGAAACTAGAGGACCGTTAAGAAAGCAGACAGGTGCCTGGACGACCCACCACCTGCCGGCCTCTCCTTACCTCACCTCCTCCTCAGCCCCTCCGCCTGGTCCCTGTCACATCAACCCCAATGCAGCCCCTTCCAGGAAACCCTTGTCAGTCACCGTATTCACTTCGTGCATATGTAGCCATGTACACATATGCACATGTGTGCACACACACAGAGACACACTCTGTGCACACTGTGCGTGTGTGGGGACACATATGCACACACATGCAGACATATAACATGTGTGTGCAAGGAGACACACATACTCTGTGCATATGTGTAGGTGTGCGTCCACACACATGTGCACATGTGGAGACACATCCACGTGTGTGCGGGCATGTGCGCGCATATGTGCGCATGGTGGCATATGTGGAGACTTGTGAATATGCAGGCACACATGTGTGCATATGGAGGCATGTGTGTACATGTGGAGACACATACTCTGTGCGTGCATGGAGGTACACGTATACACATGCAGGCACATCTGTGCGCACATGGAGACATGTGCACATGTGGAGACACACATACTCTGCGTGCTGTGCACTCATGGAGATGCATGTCCACACACATGTGCATATGTGAGAACATACACACATGTGCCTGCATGGCGACACACACGTGTGTGTGCACGTGGAGACACACATGCACTGTGCACGCTCGTATTGCATCACTGCAGACACAGGCCAGATTCAGCAAGTAAGCAACACAGGACATCCAGTTCAGATCTGAATTTCAGACAAACACACATCATGTTAAAACTGTTTTTAAGTTACGTCTTGTGGTCGGATCCGCCGGTATCGCGCCTGCAGGGTCATGCTCAGGCGGCTTCCTTCCTTTGTGCAATCTGACCCCAGGAGGCACTCTCTGCTCTTGGGGTCCCGTGTCCCCCCAGCTGCACAAGGAAAGCCCTTCTTGATGGACGCACAATGTTCCCGGAGGCCGCGGGCTCCCTCCACGTTTGGTCAGGTCGCCCCAGTGTGGCTTAGGAACCCCACCCTCAACAACAGGACGGGACACCTGCTTGGCTGTGTCCTGCCTCCCTGAAGTTCCGTCGTGGCCAAGCCGCCAGCAGAACGTCCAGCCCCGGGAGGCCCTGTGGCTGCCTCGAGCGCCCTGGGTGGGAGCAGAGCCGACAGAGACGGCCAGACACGTGCCCACCGACGAGGCCCGTGATGGCGGCCGCTGAAATGCCGCGGACCGGGGGCTCTGAACGCGTCCCCGCGGAGGAAGGCCGGCCGCCGTGTCCGCGGAAACGCGTGGCAACGTAACTACCTTGCACGGCCCCCACTCCCTCTCATCAGTCCCATGTTTAACGGAAACACGAAAGTAAAATCTACGGGGCAGCCCGGCTGACATTCCAGCAACAGCACTCGCCTCGTTTTAGCAACCACTTAACTCCCTCTGAGGACACCGCTCAGAGACGCCGCACGTTGATCGGAGCTGCACAAAGGTCAGCGATTTGGAGGCTCTCGCCGACAATTTGCCAGGATTTTGGCATTTGTAAGCATCCATAGGACAGCTCTCTAGCAAGCTGACCTTGACAGCGAATGGGATAAATAAACCTTCAATTTACCCCCTCCAGCTCTCCGCAAGCCCAGCCGGTCCCCACGGAGCCTTCACCTGTCCACACCGTTCAACTGCCTGCAACGTGCAGCTGACGAGCATCCACAGCTCCGCGCCCAGTGACAAACACCATCTAACAGATCCGGCTTCTGAAAAGTCAAAGCCAATGCTGCTTCCATGGAAAATGTGATGCCGGCTCCATCCGCGCCCATCATTCTTCCGACTGTTGCGCGCGTCCCGGGGGGCCCTCGAAGCGAAAGCCCGGCTCCGTAACCGGTAATGACGTGGCATTTAATGATACTGTCCAAAGTGATCCTGCGCTTTGGGAAGTAATGTGTGCTCATGTACCAGATAAGCACCGCCAGACGCACGGAGCCACCAAATCTCTCACGGCCTTGTCACCAGACACAACGTGACACATCCCTGGCCATCGTACCGGCCGCTGTCCCGACCCCGCCGTCAGACGGACGGCGTGTTCTCAGAGCCGCGCTCCAACGCGCGGAGGCAAGTCAGGCACCAGGTAGGAGGCAGCGTGCCCGCAATTAAGCACCCGCAGCCCCTCTGCTACCTCAGGGCTCCCACCGCGCTACCACGTGCGCTGAATTATACCTCATTGAAAAATGTCCTTAATCGACTCTGACATGTTTTATTGGAGGCAGAAAAAATGTTTCCGTATGATAGATAAGGTTAAAAATGTTACCACTCTGATCATTTACTCCGGTGCCTGGCAAAACCCTCCAAAGCCAAAGCCATTCACATCATTCATCGGATGCAACAGAAGAGGAAGGAAAAAAAAAAGGAAGAAACCTTATCTGGCGGCCCACTTTAGCTGATGGGACAACGTGCACATTTTCCATTTTCTGACAAAGTTGTGTTGTTTATGTAGATAAGGGGAAACAACGGTGACATGTCTAAGCACAGGGATGGGACGTCAACTGCGGGACCCACGGCCGGCGGAGCGCGCCCCCAACATCCCGCGGGCCGGACTCCCCGGCCCACCCCCCTCGGGGGCCGCCGCGGGCCCCCCACCCACAGCCCAGCCCCGTGGGATGCGTCCCGTGGATACCTGACAAGCGCATCTGCACACAGAAGCTGCCACGGAAACCTGCACTGCAGAGGCCCCGGGGGGCTGGTGTGTGGTGGGACCCCGGAGCCCGGTGTCCCCTGCGCTGTGGCTTGTCCAGGAGACCCCAGACCACCACCTCCCCTCGTGCCACGGAACCCGGTGCACTGTGGGCCATCAGCTGCCAACCGAAGGACCTTCCACCAGGAGTTCACCCAGATGTGCCTCCTTCCAGAGCCTCCTGTCCTGAGCGGCCCGCGGCCCTGTCACGGTGGGGACACCACAAGTCTGCGTCCCCACCGAGGAGGACGGGGGCACCTCTCAAGTCTGCGGCTCAGCGGCCACAGGACCTGCACAGGGGAGCGGGCGACCCTGGGTGGAATGCCAGGTGCCGGGTGCCACCCGCACACCCCGGTGACAGGTCCTGGCTGTGGCTGCTGCTGAGGGAACTGTCACCCCGACTGAGAGCGGTGAGGACAGACGCGCACTGGCCACCCGGCTGCTCGGAAACGTGTCACTAGTGGGCCTTTCACTGGCGTTTTCTACAAGCAAGTCCCTCGGGCCAGTCACAGATGGGGTCATTTCCCAGACACCTGCCCCGAGGGACTGGAGCCCACCCCAAGCCCGGTGGACGCTCCCCTGCTCGGTCCCGGGATAGGGGTCTCCCGTCCAGGTCCCCCCGGGTCAGACGACGCCAGAAACGCCCCTGAACGTGATTCCAGATCCAACGACGTGATGACACCATAAGCGGCGGTGAGAACGAGACAGGAACTAAGTCCACGATCCTGGTGAGCGAAGGCTCCTCATCGCTGATCCCAGGAGCAGAGCTGCCGGGGCGGCGCTTCCGGACGCGTTTGGTCTGACTCCCGTCCTGTGCGTGTTGTTTAAGGTGACCAGACATCCCGCTTTGGGCGGGACAGTCCCGATTTTTAACAATTTGTCCCGCGTCCCGCGGCGTTTTAAAAAAGTCCCGATGTTTGGAAAGAATGCACGACAAGCTAGGGAGCGGCGGGAGATAGACCCAATTTTTAATCAAGAACCCCCTGCCCCCCTGGTCAGTGGTGTCCCGCTTTACCCATGTTACAATCTGGTCCCCTTAGTGTTGTTCCTCATGTTTACTTAGTGGCTGTGACAGGGGCTCCCTCGACCCCCACGCTCAGCCTGTGTCACCAGCAGGTCCCCGGGCCGGGGGTGCTGACCCACAGGGGCCAACGCTCATAAACGAGTCGCTGTCTGTGAGAGCCGTTGTGAAGGTGTCAGCGTTAAAACTGCGCATTCCTGATGAAGGGTGAGAACAAGCGAGCCGCCGGCACAGAATAAGAAGTCAGGCACGAAGCCGCGTCGCGCAGATGGGCAGCCTCCAGCCGCCCGCGTCGGCAGGAAGAGACGAGGTTGTCGTAAAGGCCGGCGCAGGACAGACAGCCGACGACGCAGAGCGAGAACCCCGGGTCCTCCACGACCCGACACAGATGACAAACATGAGTGGAAAATTAAACCACCATATTACAGAATATTTCTGTTCATCACAACGTGGCCTTGGAACGAATCGACCCTAAGTGCGATCCTAAAGGAAACACGGATATACCTGACGTATAAAAAATGGAAAACGTCAGACAAACTGGCAGCAGGATCCCGGCCACGATGGAGACAAGAGATCAGCAGCCTTTCACCCACGAGACCGGTGGACGCAGCGACCACACGGGCGGGTCTGGGAATCGGCCAAAGGCGAACAGCACGGTGCCCGGCAGCGCCGGTTCCTGAGAAACTGCTAGAACCTGGGGTGCGACCGAGGTCCCTCCTCCCAGGGCCCCCCGCCCCCGGCTCTTGGCACCAACGTTGTCCAGCAAAGCTGCCTGTGGAGCCCCGTTTTCACTGCAGGGGCGGCTGGACTGCTCCGGGTTGTGGGGGCTGCGCCTGGCGGTGCCGTCAGGAAAACCGCAGAAGAACACAGTCCCCCACCCCGCGTGCTGTGGGGATCGCAGGCCCGACAGGCCGAGCCTGGGGTGCTGACGAGCTGCCCCCTCGTTCCTGGGAGGAACGAATCCCGAGCAGGAGGGACCGAAGCGCAGCCTAGAGGGGAGTTTGACAATGGCTGGAACGTGGCACTGCCCACCCACGCACCCGACACGATGCTGCGGCTACTGCCCACAGTGCGGCGACTGCACACCCCTGGCCGGTGGCGGCCGCACATCCCGCATCAGCGGCGACCGCACATCTGTGCAACGCGGAGCAGCCAGGCTGAAAACAAACATAAGAATTTAAAAGCTAACGACACATCAACAGCCACACGTGCTTAGAAGACAGATTCTACAGATTAAGTTCAAGCACATTATTAAAAGGGAGGGAAAAAAAACCCTCAGGGAAAAAAAATCACAATCCAGAGCTGCTACAATATATTATTTGAAATGTCCAGCTTAAAAAAAAAAAACAAGGGGAAGCCGGGAGGGCTCAGAGGGCTAAGCGCTCGCTTTGCAGCCCCGGGAGCTGAGGATCGAATCCCGGCCCCGGCCCGTGGGGACCCACATGCTGAGCTGGGCTGTGCCCCCAGTTCAGTTCTTGCCGGGGCTCATGCGGGAGGCTCCCAGCCCAGTTCCTGCCCTGCGCAGCCCTGTGCCCACCTGTGGAGTGAAACTATGTGGAAAACTAATGTCAACTATGGAGACTGCTCTGGGCCCTGTCCCATCTCTCTCGCTGTGACAAGGGACTCGGATACAGCCCCGCCCGTGAGGGTTTTGTGAGCATTGCAGTAGCGAGCGCGTGCAAGTTCGCACAGTGTCCCCTAAAAACTGAATGACTCAGCGATCCTAACCGTCACGATTAGAGCAGAGAGTAACTTCTTAGTGAACTTGAACTGTCCTTCCCCAATCTGCCCACGGGCGTCGGGATGCTGAGGGGTGAACATCGCCTGGGCCGGGAGGCAGTGAGCAGAGCTGAGCGGCGTCCACCCCGCGTGACTCTGATGGGTCAGAGTTTGGATACTCGTGACCGACGGGGACTCAGAGACCCTGGAAGTGACGCGGCGTCCAGCACGTTAGGAAGCTTCTACGGGTGGAATTCCGTCAAGAGCGTCAGCGAGAGGCCGACCGAGACAGAAGCAGGCAGGTGACCTGAAGCCACCTCCCAGCTGCGAAGAAACGATGACAACGTCCAGGCCCCTTGGGAGGAAGAGACGCCCTCGGCAGGGAGGCCTCGGGGGCTGCTGGGGGTGTCGGTGGCAACGGACACGTGAGAACAGACAAGAGCCTGATTTTGAAGGAAACAGTGGCCGGTGGTGTGTGTGTTTTTAAAGCGCGGATTTTCCAATGTGGCTCTAAAACAGACCCCATGTCCCACGTGGAGGCCTGGAGTTTGCTGCTGACACTCGGCAGACCCCCCACTAGTCCCGGGGGGCCCTCAGGCCTCCCACACCAGCCAGCTTGCGTGTGGATGCCCCACAGCGCGTGCCAGGTTCCGGGACAGGACGGCTTCTTACCAAAGCGACCGAGCGCCGGGATCACCCCACGAGGCTGGGGGTGACGTCTGAAACCCGCTCACACGCGTCAGGGCCTGAGGTCCCGCCAGCCCGGGGCGTGTGCTTGGAAGCCGGCGTGCCCCTGAAAGAGCGTGTCAGCTGCATCTCACTGACGTACGACTGGGACGAGAGGACCGTCTCACGGCGCCCAACGGACTCGTCTCAACGTCTCGGCCTGTCGCCCAACAGAACTGTCTGGAGCACTAACCGTGATGGGCCGCCCACTGGTGTGCCATACACTGGCCTCTAAACCAACCTTAGGAATCCGAAGGCAGGTGCAGGGGACACAGTTCCTGTGCTCAGTTCCGGTGCCGTCTGTGGGCGACCTGCACGTTCACCTAAGTCAGAGCCACGGGCGTGTGGGGGTGAGCTGCTGAGAAGCTGAGACAAGCCCCCCGCCCAGGTCCTGACGGGTGACAGGGACGGTCCCACCCAGCAGCGAGGGTGACGCGCCCCCAGGTGAGGCTGGTCATTTCCCGCGGGAGCCGGGCAGCCGATTGAGACGTCTCCGGAGCCGCGCTAACCTACTTACAGGCACCATCGCCCCGGGGGCCCCGGGACCCCGCCACCTCCCTGCACAGAGCAGCTGAGTAGGTAAATGGGTTAGATCAGGCCAGGAAATCAATGTGGATCCTCTGTTCCCAGCCGCCGATGAGCGTGTCGAAGCCGTTTTATTATCGCCGCGGGAGCCGTATTGATCGGCGGTAGCTGCCGGGAGGCAGCAGGACAGTGAGGACGCACCCTCGGTGCACCGGGCGCCTCGGGCCCCGGCCGCGCTCGCAGAGAGCGAGCGGGTCGGATGAAGTCGATGCTCGCTTAATCGGAGCTGACGGCCCTGGCACTTCAACGCCATTAATTACTAAGAGAGTCCAACACGAATCCTCCGACACCGTGAGGCCAGGACGGACAGCAGGGTCCGCGTGTCACTCCTTCCAGGCGGCCGCACCGCGCCCCCCACTTCCCCCGCGGCCTCCACGGACGTCCTCGCTGCTCTTCTCCGTCCGTGATGCGGCCGTGGGCCTGCGCCGTGCCCGCCGGACGCGGCCCAGAGCAGAGGAGCTGCCGCATGAACCCCCGGCTCCGTGGGGGACTTGCTCTCCCAGAACCCCCAGCTGATGGAACCCCAGCTCGTGACACACCCTGCGTCAGCTTCCGGCCAGAGCCCTGCAGGCTCCTCCATCAGAGAGGGGTCTCCAGGGGCACAGAAGCCCCCGGTCGTGCCCAGCCGCACGACCCGCCTCTGAGCTGCCTCGCGCACTGTGGGGCTGGGCAAGTTCAAGATCTACAGGCCGGAGACCTGGGGAGGAGCCCATGTTGCGATTCAGGTTCAAAGGCCGTTGGCTGGTAGGAGTCCCTCTTGCTCGGGGGAGGGGGGGGTGTCAGGCTTTATTCTGTTCCAGCCGCCACCTGATTGGACGAGGCCCACCCACAGGATGGAGGGCAATCTGCTTTAGTCAAATTCACCGCATTAAATGTTCATCTCACCCACCACCACCCTCACAGAGACACCCACAAAAATGTGTGACCGGCGGCCTGGACACTGGGGCCCAGCCAAGTGCACACACAGAACAAACCATCACCCCTCCTACCAGTGTGTCCTGGGGTCACACTCGAGGAAACAGCTGCAGGCACCCCAATTCCTGTACCAGCGCCAGCCTCTGGGGGGGCCCTGCATACAGACATCGTATGCGTAGCATGAACCACTGTACGGAAGGAAAAGCCGCCCCGTCCGACGGCCAAGGCTTCGAGGGGCCCAACTGCGAGGCAGCAAATGCCCAGGGCTGCATGGGGGGCGTGCAGGGCCAGGGTCGGGCAGAGGCCAAGTGGGGGCTCCAGTCCCGCCAGCCCGTCCCCAGCGGCCACACGGGGCCCCCAGCCTCCCAGGCCGTGTGACGGCTTCTCGGGAGCCTGGTGCGAGCACCGCCTCCTTGCCGTCCGCTTATTTGTAGTCAGAATCCACGGGGACAATGGGAAGTACAGAGCACGCACACCCCCACTTCACAGGAAAAACCCGGTTTCTGTTTCCGTCACCTTGAGGGCCCTGAGAGGCATCACCCTCGCCATCATCCCAGATTATCAGGAACACCGAGAATGTCCCGTGTACAAACCAGCCATGAGACCCGCCACGGCCCCCGCCACGGCCCCCGCCACCACCTGGGGCAGCCCACAGGAGCTGAGACCCGCCACGGCCCCCGCCACGGCCCCTGCCACGGCCCCTGCCACCACCTGGGTCAGCCCACAGGAGCTGAGACCCGCCACAGCCCCCCATCACGGCCCCCGCCACGGCCCCTGCCACCACCTGGGTCAGCCCACAGGAGCTGAGACCCGCCACGGCCCCCGCCACGGCCCCCGCCACGGCCCCCGCCACCGCCTGGGGCAGCCCACGGGAGCTGAGACCCGCCACAGGAGCTGAGACCCGCCACGGCCCCACCACCACCTGGGGCAGCCCACGGGAGCTGAGACCCGCCATGGCCCCCCCGACAAGCGCTTTCCATATCAAAGCCCCAAGAAACTGCCATTTTGTGGGTCCGGGTGTTACACTGTTTGCCCTGACACAGTGTCTGCCATCATCCTCCGTCCTCACCGCCTTCACACGGGCCCACGGTGGCTTAAGTGAGGCGGAGCCCAGCCTGCCGGGACCTAGTCCCCACACGGCGCTCACCCCAGCGACCCCAGCGACCTCAGCAGCGCTGCGGCCCATCCCCCACGCCTTGGGCCTCCCCTCCCCCCGCCCCTTCGGAGCTGCTGACGACAGAGGCTCAGCCATCAAGACCCAGATGTGCGGAGCCAGCCGTCACGTGCAGGTGGGGACAGCGCGGCCGGGCCTCGTGCCCGGGCAGCAGTGCCTTCTCCCGCCGCGATGGCCGCTCAGGCAGGACGGGCCCAGGCACGGGGGCCGCACGGAGGAGGGGAGCACGAGGCCCCACCAGGGGCGAGCGGGGCCAGCCGCCTGCACCGCCCTGGGGAGGGTCTCCGGCTTCCCGTGGCGCCCCCGCGGGGCAGGTCTGCACCACACACGGGTTTCTTTCCCACTTTGGAGCTGCCTCCTCATGCCCACAGCTCCCTCCGCTCTGCACAGACGGTGTGCCAGCCGTTCCCGGGTCACTCTGCTCTCACCCATCGCACAAGAATCTCAGTGGTCTCGTTCCGGGGTGGGGGGCACGTTGAGGCAGCTCGAGAGCGCCGAGGGCCGCCGGAGCCACGGGTTCAAAAATGCCATTAGAAGGAGCCCGTCGCTGCCCCCGAGCAGCGGCAGCCCTCAGTCAGCTTCCCCACCGGGGCCCGCGTTTCGGGAGACACTCTTCACTTTATAAATCAACTCACAGCTTCGAAGGTCCTGGCGGCCCCTCGGAGGATCCGGCGGGAATGACAAGGGAAGAGAGGATAACCATCATCGCCCTGCGGGGTCCAGGTGTTGGCGTTCACACAGGACCACAGCCGCCTGTGTCTCTGACAGGCGCTGATGCTATCAGCGCCCCGGGGCTGTTACCGGCTCCGGGCGCCCAGGGCCGGGGGCCCTTCCCTTAGCAACATCGCCGAGGCTGATAACATTTGGCTGAACTTTTCAGATCTTAACCTCCCTTCTGACTCCACAGTCAAAGCCGCCTAAACTGATCAGAAGAAGAGACAGGCGGCGGGAAGACAGGGGAGATGTTATTGACTGGACCGTTTCATGTCTATTAGGAAGAAAGAGCAGCGGCGGGGGAGGGACGGCCTGACAGGCTTCAGGATAATCAGGGGCGGACGCGGGGAGGGCGGCAGGCAGGGGCCTCCCGGGGGTCGCGGCGGCGAGCCGGGCGCTGGGCAGAGGCGGGCGCAGGCCGGGGCCTCGGGAGCCGGTGGTCCTTGTCCCTGTCCCCGGGGCCTCGGTCTCCCGCGCAGCCTGGGCGTGTGCTTGGCCCCGGTCACCCCAGCACCTTGGTTCCGGCCCAGGGGGCCCTGCCGGCACAGACGGGGCGGCATTTCCGATTCGCAGCTCACCTCCCGGCTCCTGGCCCGAGGGCCCCAGTGCAAACCCGGGTTCACATCTTTCGCCTCCTGGGTGTGCGTGTTGGGGAGAGGGACTCTGAGGTCCGTCACCGAGCCTTCCCGGGCTCCACACGTGGGTCATCTGATCGCAGACTTGCCCCCAAACCCACGGCGGGCGGGGACACCCCACCTGGTGACCAAGCGGGAGGCGGGGCCCGTCGTGCAGGACAACGTCTTGGACACAGACGGGAAAACCCTGCACAAGGAGGCCTGTGCCCTGTGCCAGCCGGCAGTGCCACCAACCACGCCGCTGCCAAGGGCCGGAGTGGCATTTCTGCCAACGTCAGAGCAGGGAGCCGCGGCCAGGCAGGCCCCGGGGGAGCTCAGAGGTCACCTTGTCCCCCGCACCATCTCCCATGTGGCGGGAGCGAAGCTGGGGAACAGAAACCCTTGGGTCATGCCCGAGGCCCCGCCTCACCACATGCGCACGAAGACGGAGGAAGAAGATGCCCCGACGGGCCGTCTGCAGCAGCGAGGGGGAGGGGCTGCCAGCTGAAGCCGGACCAGCAGCGCTGACCACCGGCGGCAGGGTCTCCAGCCCTGCACCACCTGCCTGGCTAGAAGCGCAGGTACGAGCCCCCCACCCCAATTCCAGCTCAGGCACCAACCAGAAAGGCCGTCCTCGGACGCCACTCCGGCCCGGAGCAGCGTCCCCGGGAGCCCAGCCTGTGGCTGCTCTGGTCCCTGCAGAGACCGACATCGGCCCACGGCCAGGAGGAGGCTGCTTAGCTCCCCAGCCACCTGTGGGCACCGCTTCTGACCCCGTAACCCTGCCCTGGCCTGAGTCAGCCCTGGCGCGTGGGCACAGGGCTACCTGGATCCCCCCAGTGCAGGGGCTCCAAGGACCCCCAGCCGCCCCCGTGCACCGCACCAGGGTTCAAGGCCGACCCAGAGCCGGAGGTGTCTGGAAGGCCCCCAGCCGCGCCCCCCTGGCACCGGGCGCCTGGTCGCCCCCACGGGTCCTGAGCGGCTTTGCATAAACACAGACGCCCCCAGCCCCTCCGTTCTTAGGCGGTTGCTGTTCTTCGGGGAAGCAGAGATGAGCCGTTTTACGTAAAAATTACATCTCCATTTAAGAAAAGACTATATAACTCCACGTCCGACTACCCCTCGAACTTTATTCCCGTTTATGCAGATCCTAATACAGTTATATAGTCGCGGGGCTCCCGTCCCCTCTGGATGGTAATGAGGACCCTTTAGCTGCTATAAAGTATGCAGAAGTTAAATGCACAGATGGAAAAAAATTTGTCTCAATTTTATACTTCTGCAAAATGGTAATTTTGTACTTAAAATGTACAAGATGGATGTTCAGAAATATAGGCTGATCGCCTAAATTATATTTGGTCATAATTTATGTAGTACAGTCCCAAAGAGATACAAAAAGGCAGCGCATAATTTATCTGCGGGAATCGGCGACGGCTTTGCTGAAACTCCGTGCGTTCCACTCCCCCCGGTCTGAAGCCGCCTCAGTCCTCGGGGCTCACTCTGTTTAAGTTCCCCGCGCTGCTGTTTGATCACTTATTGTAGCCTATAATTTGCCCATCATCCGAAGCAAATTTAGGTCCCAGAAGTTATGATCTCTACGCAGCAACCACTTTATTCGGTAAATGCAAAATATTTGTAGCAATAGGAAGCCCAGATGAAAATAAAACTCGTATAATCGTGGAAACCTACACACTTCATCCCGGAGGCTCATGACCACCGTGAGCAGGACGTCCTGTGTCCTGATACGGTCACCTCTGGACACAGACTGGAGTCCCCTCACGCTTGGGGACCGGGAACCTGGCACCCCTTCCGTCCCGCCGATGGCAGGAGACATCGGACATGGGATCCCGAGGGAGCCGCCTGAGGAAGTCAGACGAGAGGGGACAGTCACCGAGTCACCGAGTCACCACGGCGCCTCCCATGTGGGAAGGGGTTCCGAGCAGACACAAGCACAGGGCGAGGGCAGGCTCCCCGCTGACCCACCAGGGGCCTGGACTGGACCGGGAACAGGCCAGGGTCAGGGGTGCCCACACTGGTCCGATGGCGTGGCTTCTTCCTCCCGGAGCCCCCGGAGCTGATCTCCTCACACCCCTAATCCCGTGTCTGCGTTTCCGGAACGGTCACTTGGAGACGTTCTGACCACAACCCACACTATTACGGAACACGGGCCGGCAACAGCTGCTCTGAAAAGCAACCAGGGAGGCAGAGAAAGGAGAGCCTCCCACAGGGGTGGGCGTCTGAGGACCAGAGCGGGTGACATCGCTGTGACAAGTGAGAGCGGGCGGCACCCTGGTGCCTCACAACCACCCTGCAGGACATGCTCGCCCTCCTACCCTGTCCACACACCGCTCAGGCCCCGAGAGGCCGGCCCGTCCGGGAAGCGTGTGGGGGACACAGCCCCAGCCTCACCCGCCCGACGGTCCCACGAGCCAGCCCGGGACACGGAGTTTCCCGCAGCGCGTCTGCAGGCATACGATTGCGTCTCTCTGCTCAGACCTGTCCCCGCCCAACCCAGCCCTCAAGGTTGCCTTCGGCTGCGTGCACATGAAATAGGGCCCCAGATGCATCTCGTCAATAAAAACTTCAGCGCAGGCCTCGTATATTCTGCAGCTACTACCCATCTCGTGGCTCTTGGAAGGCGGCTGTAGTATCAATCATGGCGGTGGTTCGGATTACTTCCTCGTTTACAACATCGCCCCAACGCTGCCACCTAAGGCCCGCCCTTGCTACGCGCCAGCGGCCGGAGTCCACGGAAGAGGCCCCTTTGAGACCTTTGTCAGCCCAAACACATCCTAGAGCAGAGTTCTCTTCACATCCAGATATTATCCTACAAGGTCTATTCATACTTCACAGTGAAGAGAGAGAGGGAGTGAGAGAATGGCCCAAAACAGATGCGTAACCAAACATCAAAGAGCACGGGGGGCACGGGAAATAGCTCGGCCTAGCATATGCCCTGGTCTGGCTCACAGAGTCGGAAGGGACCCTCGCGCACAGAGCTGCTGGTGCTGCAGTGGGGGAAACCGAGGCTCAGAACAGGAAGGCGCACAGCAAGGACAGCCATGCTGCCGGGCCGGCCCCTGGGCGGTGAGTGAGTTCCTGACATACGGACGCGTCCGTGATGCAGAAGCGAGCCCCCCTCCGGCCTGGGGGAGAAGACGCTGGGCAAGGGCCTGCCAGCTGGGCACTCGGTGACGGGCCCCCCAGGAGTGGCCCCGGGGGCCCGTGCTGGGCTGTACAGACCAGGAACTCTCCCAAGGACACGGGTCAGAATGACACGCCCTCCTCGATGCCGCACGAGGGGACCGAGGGGACCGAGAGCAGGCCCAGGGGAGGTGCCTCCCGAGGGCGAGAAGCGGTGGCTCGGCACCTTCCCGGGCGCCCTCCACGCTGGCCCGCCTCCAGCAGCCGGTCGGAGCTGGGCACGCAGGGAGCCGGTGGGAGAGGCGCCGCGTGGAACGGAAGCCGCCTCGGGGTTAAGTGGAGTGGCGCAGCTAAAACCTAATTTCTTAAAAGTTTCGGAGGAAAAAAAATGTCCCTTTGCAATTGGAATCAAGTCCACATAAATTAGCAGGCCGGCTCTCCGCATCCATCTTCCAGAACTTTCCCTGATTGTTCACTTTAATCAAGCAGCCCACATTCTTTGACTTTTCATCCTTCACTGCCCAGAGTGACGCACTGCGTGCGGCTCCTGATGACACAAAAATGTTAATTTTGTTCAAGCTCAAACATCGTCCAGAAAGGGCCTATTTTGAAGACTGCTTTCAAACACCGGCTAAAAATGAGCTTGAACTGAATCAGACACCACCAAGAAGTTCAGAGGCAAAGCTTTGGTCATATGGAAACCCACACATTTTGTCCCTAAACCCTCAATCTCTTCAAGGCCAACAGTAGAATCATTGGTTTCTAGAGCCGTAAGGGGACTCAGACCTCACCCAGCCCTGCCCAGGGTCGTTCTACCTGGTAGTGGAGGGACACCCGGTCCCGGTGTCCCCAACAGGAGCATTTCACAAAGTATCACTTAACAGGATCAGCAAGGAGCATCACATGCACACACACACATGCACACGCATGTATGCACATGTGCACACATGGGCTCACTGTAGCCACCAAGCCCACCCCACCAGCAATCACCGACTGCCTGTCCCCTATCTCCTTCCAGAGAGGACGTCACCACAGCCAGGGGAGGACACGAGTGACAGCTGCTCAGAGCAGCTGCGAAGGTGAGGAGAAGTCGCCCAAGTTCTTCTCTAGAACTTGTCAACCTCATAGTAACGTGCACACACCTGCGAGCAAGAAGATGCAACACCGTCTGCAGTCAGCAGCCATTCAGTGAGCGCCCACTTTTCCAGGGGCCCCGGGCTGGTACGTGTGCAGACGCTGTGTCACCTAACACACCCGCACGAGCAATGCACCTGTGTGACAGCCTCAGCGCTTTCGTGCTGAACGAGGACGCAGTGAGCTGGCAGGCAGCGCGGCCCACTTAAAACCTCTGACACCCATGCAGACATGGGCCCACTCCACCTGTCAGCCACTCTCCACCCCTCAGCCACTGTCCACCCGTCAGACATCGTCCACCGTCAGCCACCCTCCACCCGTCAGCCGCTCTACACCCATCAGCCACCGTCACCCATCAGCCACTCTCCACCCCTCAGCCACTCTCCACCCCTCAGCCACTCTACACCCGTCAGCCACTCTCCACCCCTCAGCCGCTCTACACCCGTCAGCCGCTCTACACCCGTCAGCCACTCTACACCCGTCAGCCACTCTACACCCCTCAGCCACTCTACA
>PVKE010037382.1:0-15892 GCA_004027555.1 Craseonycteris thonglongyai | reverse complement strand
ATAAGATGGTCTCTAGGTCCATCCATGTTGCCAGAAATGACTGTATTTCATCATTTCTTATCGCTGAGTAGTATTCCATTGTGTAAATGTACCACATCTTCTGTATCCAGTCATCTATCGAAGGGCATTTTGGTTGTTTCCATGTTCTGGCCACTGTGAACAGTGCTGCGATGAACATGCAGGTACAAACATCTTTAAAAATTAAGGTTTTCAGGTTTTTTGGGTAGATGCCCAATAGAGGGATGGCTGGGTCACATGGTAATTCCATTCGTAGTTTTTTGAGGAATCTCCATACAGTCTTCCATAGTGGTTGTACCGGTTTACATTCCCACCAGCAGTGTATGAGGGTTCCTTTTTGTCCACAGCCTCTCCAGCACTTGCTATCCCTCGTCTTGTTGATTATAGCCATTCTAACAGGTGTAAGATGGTATCTCACTGTGGTTTTTATTTGCATCTCCCTAATTGCTAGTGAAGTGGAGCATGTTTTCATATATCTGTTGGCCATATGTATGTCTTCACGAGAGAAGTTTCTGTTAAGGTCATCTGCCCATTTTTTAATTGGATTGCTTGTTTTTTTCTTGTTGAGTTGTACAAGTTCTTTGTATATTTTTGATATTAGTCCCTTATCGGAGGCATTGTTTGCAAATATTTTCTCCCAGTTGGTTGGTTGCCTCTTTGCTTTGTTGATGGTTTCCTTTGCAGCACAGAAGCTTTTTAGCTTGATAAGGTCCCATTTGTTTATTTGTGCTTTTACTTCCAATGAGGTCAGATTCATAAAGTCCTCCCTGAATCCCAAGTTCATAAGTTTAGTGCCAATGTTTTCTTCTATGCAGTTTATTGTTTTCTTTCTTAATTGGAGGTCTTTAATCCATTTTGAGTTAATTTTGGTATATGGTGAGAGATCGCAGTTCACCTTCAGCCTTTTGCATGTGGTTTTCCAATTTTCCCAGCACCGTTTACTAAAGGGGCTTTCTTTTCCCCACTGTATATTTTTTGCTCCTTTATCAAAAATAATCTGTCCATAAATTTGTGGGTTTATTTCTGGGTTTTCAATTCTGTTCCATTGGTCCGTGGGTCTGTTTTTCGGCCAGTACCAAGCTGTTTTGATGACTGAGGCTTTGTAGTACAGATAAAAGTCAGGCAGTGAGATGCCCCCAGCTTTATCCTTTTTTCTTAGGATAGCTTTTGTGATTCGTGGTCTTTTGTGGTTCCATACAAACTTGATGATTTTTTAATCTATTTCTTGAAAGAATGACTGGAATTTTGATGGGTATGGCATTGAATCTGTATATTGCTTTGGGGAGTATGACCATTTTAACTATGTTAATTCTTCCAATTCAACAGTTTTTTGTATTCAATTTTGTCTCCTGAAACTTTGCTGAATTTTTTGAGTAGTTCCAATAGTTTTTCAGTTGAGTCTTTATGATCTGTGGTATCAATCTATAATTTTATTTATTTTGGTGTTCTTTTTATTTCTCTTGACAAATGTAGCTAAAAGTTTGCCAATTTTACTGTTTTTTTATTTTCAAAATGCTAACTTTTAGTTTTATTTTTATGAAAGCATATATCACTAGATACTTTTCTCTTAGCATTGCGTTGGCTGCAGCCCATAATGACAGTATAATGTGTTTACATTTTTATTTATTTCAATATTTTTCTTCTATTTCTCATTTGATTCATCATTGAGACATTGGTTATTCAGGAATGTTTTGTTTTATTTCTACATATTTGTGAACTTTCAAGTTTTCCACAGTTAATTGATTTCTAGTTTTATAACACTGAGATTCGTGAATATACTTGGTATGATTTCAATCTTGTTAAGTTTGCTGAATTGGAGAGTTTTCAATGTGTGCGTGAGAAACATGTATGTTCTGTTGCTACCAGATGCAATGTTCTCTCTATGCTTGTGAGGTCCACCTTGTTTAAAGCATAGTTGAAGTCTAAGTTTTTCTTATTGATTTTCTCTCTAGATGATCTATGCATTGTTGCAAGTGGGGTATTGGTCTCTATTAATATTGTATTGTCTATTACTCCCTTCAGCTATGTTATAATTTTAATATATTAATTTCTCTGATGTTGAGTGCATAAATATTAACAATTTTTTAAACTTCTTGATGATTTGACTTTTTAAACATTTTATAATTATTTTCTTTGTCTCTTGTTACAGTTTTTTGATTTGATGTTTATTTTGTCAGATATAAGTATGGCTGCCTTTGTTTTCTTTTGATTTCCATTTGTATGGGATATCTTTTTCTATCCCTTTCACTTTGAACACATGCATATCCTGAAATGCATCTCTTGTAGAAAGTATTCTAGTATAGTTGGTACTGTTTATTTTTTAATTTATTCAGCAATTTTATGCCTTTTTATTGAAGAATTTAATTTCTTTACATTTAAAGTAATTACTGATAGATAAGAACTTACCATATAGGTAATTATTTTTTTCCTGGTTCTTTATGGTTATTTTTCTTCCTTTTTCCTCTCTTGCTGTTTTCCTTGTGAATTAATTATTTTATTTAGTACCAGTATTATACTATAATTGCTTTACCTGGTGTGCACTACTATTAATTTTTGTTTTGCAGTCATATTTAAGTTTCGTTTCAACATTTTATAGATGTAACATATATTTTAATATAATAACAACTTAAATTCAGTTGCATTAAAATAAAACAAAACAAAACAATTCCACTCTTTTATTGCCCCTTCCAACATTTTATGTTACCAATGTCACAATTAACAGGGTTTTATGTTATGTATCTATTAACGATTTTTAAAGATTTATTTTATTATTGTTTTTGACACAGAGAGAGACAGAGACAGAGAGAAAGGGGAGGCCCCAGAGCAGTCTCCATAGTTGCATGTCATCATCTTTCAACATGGTTTCTTTCCACATAGGTGGGTGGCGACTGTGCAGGGCAGGAACTGGGCCCAGAACCTCCCAAATGGGAGGCACACCCCTTTAAGCCAGGAACTGAACCAGGAGGCAAGAACCAAACTGAGGGCTTCTGCATAGGAAGCACACCCCAGTTCAGCACATAGGTCTTCATGGGCTGGGGCTGGGGCTCAATCCTCGGTCCCTGGGGCTGCAAAGTGAGCGCTTAGCTCGCTGAGCCCATCCCAGCTTCTCCTATTAATAAATTATTGTAGTTATAATTGTTTTAATACTTTCATTCTTAAGCTTTTTATTAGACTTAAGTGGTTGACACAATGCAATACCACAGTATTAAAATAGTTTGACCTAACTATATACTTATCTTTACCAGTGTGCTGTATATTGTTATATAATTTTATGGTAATAATTAGCATCCTTCCCTTTCTGCTTGAAGAATTTCTTTCAGTATTTTAAAAAAGATTTCTTTTATTGTTTTTGACAGAGAGAGACAGAGAGAGTCAGAGAGAGAGAGAGAAAGAGAAAGAGAGAGAGAGAGAGAGAGAGAGAGAGAGAGAGAGAGAGAGAGAGAGAGAGAGAGAGAGAAATGGAGAGAGAGAGAAGGTGGAGGGCTCAGGCAGTTTCCATAGTTGTATTGTATGTTATCAGTTTTTTTGGACAGTTTTATTTCACAGGTGGGCATGGGGCCATGCAGGGCTGTAACCAGGCAGAAGCCTCCCGAATGGGAGGCATGTCCCCACACACTAGGGGCCATCCACATTAGAGGCTCACCCCTGTGGGAACTGAACTGGGGTGGGAAGCATACCCCAGTTCAGACATGGGTCTGTGTGGGCCGGGGCTGGGGCTGGGACTCAATCCTCAGACCCTGGGGTTGCCAGGCAAGTACTCAATCTATTGAGCCATCCCAGCTTCCCCCAGCATTTCTTATAATGCAAATCTAGTGGTGATGAACTCTCTGCTTGTTTGTATGTTATATTATGTTATGTATGTTGTTATGAAAAGTATCTCACTTTCATTTTGTTAGACAACTTTTCTGGGTAAAGCATTATTTTTTGACAGCATTCCCCAAACCCCACCTCTACTTTGAACATATTATTTCCTTCCTTCTTGGCATAGAAAGTTTCTGCTGAGAAATCCACTGATAGCCTTATGAAGTTTTCTTTGTATGAGATCATTTTATTTCTCTTATTGCTTTTAAAATTCTCTGCATCTTTGACTTTAGAGAGCTTCATTATAGTGTGTTTCAGAGAATATCAATTTGGATTGAAAATTTGGGCTGGCCTATTAGTTTTATGAATTTGGATGTCAAAATCTTTCCCCAGGTTCAGGAAGTTCTAGCCATCATTCCTTTAAATAAATTGTCTACTTTGCCCCCCTCTTTTCTACTTTCATAACTCTGATGATACATACATTATTTATCTTCACGGTATCTCACATGTCCCATGGTCTTTCTTCATTTTTTTTTTTTTTCCTTTTCTTCTTTTTGCTCTTTTGATTGGACTATTTCAGTTGATGTCTCATCAAGCTGATTAATTCTTCCACTTGGTCAAGGCTACTGTTGAATTCTTTAGTTTGGTTATTATATTGTTAAGCTCCCAAAATTCTGTTTGGTTTTTTCTTTGTGTTTTCTATCTATATTGAACTTCTCAGGTTTTTTGTTTGTTTGTTTGTATTGTTTTCCTAATTTCATTAAATTCTATATCTGTGTTCTCTTATCACCCTGCAAGCATGTTTAGAACAGTTATTTTGAATCCTTTGTTGGGAAATTCATAGATTTTCATTTCTTTGGTGGTAGTTACTAGAAGTGTACTGTGCTCCTTTGATGCTGTCACATTTCTCTGATTATTTGTGACCTCTGTATTTGATCATAGGTGTCTGCACATTTGGAAAAAGTTACATGTTCTATATGGATTGACTTCAGTAAGGAAAGGACTTTACCTACTTGTGAGCACATGCTAAAATGTGCTGAGATTCTGGGTCCAGTTATGCAGGGCAAACAAGCGCAAAGGTGTGTAGTGATCCTGAGTTGAAGGGAGGCATGAGTCTGGAGGCCATAACCTAGACAACTGTAAGGTCTTTGTCTGGGTGGATTTGCAGTGGCTTCAAGGGTTACTGGGGACGTCAGTGGCTAGGGACTAGGGATGATAGTGGTGGTGGCTGGAGTCAGTGGTATGCACACATTCGGGTGCAGGAGCCAGCTGTACTTGCCTGGGTAGTGGCAGGAGTTGGTTGCATACACATGTAGTGGTGGGGCAAGGCTCATCAGCAATGACCAAGGGGGACTATAAGCACACTGGCAGACCCTAGATGTTGGCATGCTATACCCTGAGTGCTGGATTTTGCCATGGGTACACAGCAGTAGAGGTTGGTGTCAGGAGTCAGGCCAAAGGTATATGAATTTGCAGCTGGAGGGGCTAGCTATAGATGAGCCCCATGGTGCCAGGCAGTGACAATAGGCAGGCCAGATCCAGGCCCATAAGCACCTTCAGGGAACTCCAGGCTATGGGCATGAACTCTTATGGTTGCAATCTCCCTTGAGGGGCATAGAAGTGGAGACCTGTAATGACATCAGGTTGTCAGCATACAGGTACATAGCTGAAGGAGTTATTCCCAAGCATGCACACAATGGCAAAAAATGGCTGAGCAGATAGAGGCTAGTGTCTTGCTCTTGCACAACAGTAGAGGCTGGGGCTGGTTGTTGGTGTGGGTCCTGGCTCCTAAATGAGCAGACAAAAGGGAGGGAGGCAGGGGCGTCAGGAGGTTGGTGTCTTTGAATGCTAAGACCTTTGGATTGAAACTAGTAAAAGTTGCTAGTTGTTCATGGTGGCCATGCTAGCCTTTGGTTTCTTTCATGGAGAAAGCTGCTGTGGTTATCCATAGAGCAGGTCACTGGAGACTGCGGTTGCTCTTGCTGCCTGTATAAGTCTCAGCTTTGCTGGTTTCTGAGTACGGCTACACCAAAGTGAATCCCTGGTGCTGGTTTGTCACCCTAGTCTCCCTTTCTATATGACGGGAACACTTTCTAAATGAGTTCTGTCTTCTGCCTAGCTATGAAGAGATCAAGAATGCAGGCAAAATAAAACAATGATGCAGGTAAAACAAAATCTGAGAATAACCACACAAAACATTTTTGTGTGGTTATTCTGAGATTTTTAAATTTTTATTTATTTTTGGTTCCACTGTGCTGCTGAAGTGTCTTAAGTGGACTCCAGATCTATCCCTATTCCACAGCTGTTTTTGGTCCCGACATTATCTTTACTATACCCAACAGTAAATAAATCTGCCCTTTGGAGGGAGTTATTGTATTTCAGGGATTTTGCAATACATGTACTTTTGAAAAGATAGTCAAAAATAGAGGCAGCTAATGTGTCTGTCCACTAGATGCACAGAAATGTGAGAGACCCATGGAAAATAGTTTCTTCACAATTTTTTTTTATTATCAGGAAAATTATTTGAAATCACAATTTAATACAATATTTGTTCTATTTTAAAGCATAAATGAAAGTTGAATATAATATAATTTACATGTCTGCATTTATTGAGGCAAGGATATGTTTTTTCTTATTTAAACTCAAAAGCATTGAATTCAATCAGTTTTCTGATATTAAATCCACTTTGCATTCCTGAAAAATTGCTTTCTCTATTTTTTAATAAATTTTCTTAATTTTAAAACATAATACTGAATTGCACGTGCGTTTTTTTTATAATTTTTATATTTATATGCATATGTGAAATTGATCTGTATTTTTTTGCATTGTTCTTTTTCAGTGTGGATATTGAACTTATACTGAGTGTTTCTCTTTTTTCTTATATTCTGAAAATATTACTTGGGGAAGCCGGGATGGCTCAGTGGGTTGGGTGCTCACTTTGCAGCGCCGGGGACCAGGGATTGAGTCCCGGCCCCGGCCCGTGCGGAACCATATGCTGAGCTGGGAGCTCCCCCAGTTCAGTTCTCTCTCTGTCTCTGTCTCTGTATCTCTCTCTCTCTGCCAAAAAAAAAAAAAAAATATTACTTGACTGTTAGAATTCACTGTAAATATATCAAGTGCTGGCTTCTGCATTCTGTAGGGAGAGATAAGAGAAAAATTTTCTTCACTGAGTCCATTTTTAAAATTGTTTTTGAATTATGCAGGCTTACTACTTCTCCTTGAGGTAGTTTCCAGAAGTTTTGTTTTTCTACAAAATTATCTTCTTTTTTTTTTCATTTTTTCTATTATATTTTCTTTGGGTTCATCCTAATTCTCCTTAGAGAATTTCTGGTTGGATAATTCATTCATTAAATTTGAGCCTTTCTTTTGTATGTATCAAGGTTGCCACTTTCTCTTAAAAATTTAGCTTTAGCCACAACCAATATACTTATCTATTGTTTTATTATTATTTAGTTTTAATTTTCTAATTTCCCTTATAATATATTCTTTGTAGGGTATTTTTAATTATCTTTTTTATTAATGACTTTTAACTTCACAGTGTTGAGAACAGATCAGGCAAAATGCTCTGTGTAACACTAGTTCTTTTATGTTTTTGAGGTTAGCTTTATAAACTAGCATTTTGTTAGTTTTCATAATTGTTCCATATATGTTTCTTTATTATATATTGTCTTCAACTGATGAAAAAAATTTATATAAATCTTTTAGTAAACATTTTACTAGTATTTTATATCCTTATGTTTTGGTCATTTGTCCTGTTTTTTTTTTCACTGCTCTATCATTTATTGAAAATGTGTATAAACCTTTCCACTAAAATGTCAGATCTGGGGAAGCCGGGATGGCTCATTGGGTAGGGCGCTCACTTTGCAGCGCCGGGGACCAAGGATCGAATCCCAGCCCCGGCCCGTGTGAAACCATATGCTGAACTGGGAGCTCCCCTAGTTCAGTTCTCTCTCTGTCTCTGTATCTCTCTCTCTCTCCTCTGTCAAAATAAATTAAAAAATAATAATAATAAATAAATAAATAAAAATTAAAATGTCAGATCAATGCAGTATTTTGAAGCCTATCTATCTATCTATCTATCTATCTATCTATCTATCTATCTATCTATCTATATAATATTATTGTTTGTGAAAGAGAGAGAGAGACAGAGAGAGACAGAGAGAAGAGGTGGGCCCAGAGAGTCTCCATAGTTGTACATCATTCCTTTTTGACAGTTTTATTCCACAGGTGAGGGTGTGGCTGTGCAGGGCAGGGACTGGCTGGGGGCCTCTTGCTACTTATATATTTTTGAGGGTGCTTCATTTTTTTGATAATTTAAAATTGTCATACTCCCTGTGAAGTAAACATTTTTATTATTTTTATACACCTATTTACATTAAATGATATTTGATCTAAGATTTCTATAAGTACACCTGCTTTTTTTTTTGGTTAGTATTTACCTAGTATATGTTTTTACTTTTGAGATTTAATTTTCTGTACCTTATATCATTCAAGATATCTCTCTTATAAACAGCAAAATATTCTCTTGTATTTGTTCTGTTATATTGCTTTTAATCCAGACTCAAATCTTTATATTTTAACTGGAAATTTAGTCCACTGGTATTTATTGTGGTCACTGTTCAATTTAGATTTATTTTTACCTTTTTTATTATGTACTATCTGTTTTTACTTTTTCCTGCTTTTGTGTATGTGTGTGTGTGTGTGTGTACGTGTATGTGTGCACGTCTTTTCTTCTTTACCCCTTCTCTTATCTTCCTAGCATCTTTTGGCTTTTTGTTTTATTTTTAAATTTTTTTGTACTCCACTTGTGTAGAGGGAAGCCCTCTCTATACATTCATGTATCTCATTTATACAGTCAGAATGAGAGAGTAGGGTGGTTTTTGTACAATGGAGGCAGGGAGCAATATATATAGACACCCAGCTGTTTCCGCTGGGCACCTTTTGGTACTCTCTTGACAAGTGACAATCACAAATGAAAAAGTACAGCCAACAGAGTCTAAGAAGGTTGTGGCTAATAAGGGCCACTCTATCAACAATGGGATTGATGAGCCACCCAAGGCTGGGCCACCCAATGCTGCAGCAATGAGAGCTGAGGGTGAGGGGAATTTAGATGGAAAGTAGATGGGAAGACAATGCATACTAGTTATGGGGCCATGGTGAATGCAGTGATGGTGGGATGTAGTTCCTCCTAACAGCCTTGCATTCTACATTATTCTCAGTTAGAGAAGCCTATGAGTTCCTGGAAGAGCTTTTCTCTGATCTATCCCATATACCCTGCAGCTCAAGGGAGTGGATTGCACTGCTCAGAAAGAAGTGCTGGGTGACATCTGAGAGCTGGTCCTCTCGGAATGCAGTGTTTTAAGTCCCATTGTCCCCGGGCAGGCTGAATTTCAGCCAATTGCCAAGTGTGGTGGGGAGTTAGAGCTTGTGCCTTTCTTTCCAACGCAGGACTCATTTGTGCCATCTTTACTCTTGAATTTCCTGATGCACTGACAGAGATTTTCTCAGAGTTGCAATAGTCTGCTTCTGCCCAATTCCTCTTCTTCCTCCCTCTTCTTCCATTAGAGTTACGAAACCAGAGCACAGTCTCAAGCCATTCTCTACCTACTTTTCTGCTCCCTTTTATTTATCACAGGCATTACCCCAAATATACCTCTTACCCTTTCAAGTCTATAATGGTAGTTTCTTCCCAAAGGACTGAAATTTATACTTACTATTAATTCAGAGTCCCTAGATCGAAAGAAATATATACCAAGGGGAGGTTCAAACAACTTTATAAGTATGTATGTGCTAACAATGTATAAACTAAAAATAATAATACATACATATTTTTAAAAGTAATAATTTTGTCCAGCCATCTATCAAAGGATGCTTTGGTTGTTTTCATAACTTGGCCACCATGAACAGCGATGCAATGAACATTGGGGAATATATATCTTTTACAGATTAAGGTTTTCAGGTTTTTTCTGGGTAGACACTCAGGAGAGGGAGTGCTGGGTCATATGGCAATTCCATTCCTAGTTTTTTTGAGGAATCTCCATACTGCCTTTTATAGTGGTTGTACCAATTTACATTCTACCAGCAGTGTATGAGGGTTCCTTTCTGTCCACAGCCTCTCCAGCACTTGTTATTCCTTGTCGTGTTGATTATAGACATCTAACAAGTGTGAGGTGGTATCTCATTGTGGTTTTGATTTGCATTTTCCTAATTGCTAGTGGTGTGAGGATGGACCTTGAAAACATTTTATTAAGTGAAATAAGTCAGATTGAAAGAATCACGAAACATATGACCTCACTCATAGGTGCAATATAAAACTGAAAATAAGAAAGAAACAAAAACTCATGGACACAGTCAATAGTTTAGTGGTTACCTGAGGATAAGGGGGGAGGTGGATGGGAAGGTTGGTGGGGGAGTAGGGAAGAAGTATCAAATATACGGTGATGGAAAGAGAGCTGATTCTGGGTGGTGAGCACATAATGCAATATAGAGACAATGGCATGTAGAATTGTATGCCTGGAAGCAATGTAATCATTATCAACCAATGTCACCCCAATAAATTTAACAGTTGAAAAAATGGTAAAAAGAAAAATATGTAGGAATCCGGGATGGCTCAGTGGGTTAAGCGCTCACTTTGCAGCGCTGGGGACCGGAGATCGAATCCCGGCCCTGGCCCGTGAGGAACCATATGCTGAACTGGGAGCTCCCCCAGTTCAGTTCTCTCTCTGTCTCTGTCTATGTATCTCTCTCTCTCTCTCTCTCTCTCTCTGTCAAAAATAAAAATAAATAAATAAATAAATAAAAGAAAAATATGAGTCAACATATCAATATGCTATGTAACTAATAAAGTTTTATATAAAATTTAAAAAAGTAACAATTTTGTTTCATAATTAATAACCACAACTGTTTACTAATGGGATGTGTGTGCCATTGGATGGTCCACAACTTCTCAAACCTTGGAAAAAGTTAGGACACTGACCTTTTTTTTTTTCTTGTTCTACATTGATGTTCTCTCTCATGTACTTGCTTTTTAAAAAATTTATCATAGCAAATTCTCAAAAATATAATAAAATAATTGAAAGGAGTGTAGCACAATCTAATATTTAAACTAATTGGATTAGTAATTCCCTCAGAGTCTGACAGATGTCAAGTATTGCTCTACTTTTTATTGCTCAACCATCCTGTAGCATTCTTGTGATTACTCTTTAGCCCCCTGAGACACTTTGGAGCATACTTTAGGGTATTTTGTGGCACTTGTTTTTCTGGAGTTTCTTACTCATTGTGACTTGTTATGAGCCCCTCCTGCTCTAGGAATGTTTTATGTGTGAATTCTGTGAGGCCTTAGAGAGGATTTGCTTTTGCTTCTGCCAATTGCCTGAGTATTTTATTTTATTTTATTTTATTTTTATTTTTTTTTTTTTATTGTTTTTGACAGAGAGAGAGAGAGAGAGAGAGAGAGAGAGCAAAACAGAGATACAGAGACAGAGAGAGAACTGAACTGGGGGAACTCCCCAGTTCAGCACATGGATCTGCATGGGCCAGGGCTGGGATTCGATCCTCGTTCCCCGGCACTGCAAAGTGAGCGCTCAACCCACTGAGCAATCAGGCTTCCACTGAGTATTTTATTAACCTGGATTATTAAATTAAATTTTGGCCTTCACAATTAAAATTTATATAAGGGCCCACTTGTAGTTCCAGACATTAGTGAGAAAATCAAATCCATCTCCAATGAACAGGAAGTTTGGAAAAACAAGTTCCCCTGATCTTTACCTTCCTGCACCTTTCTCATTTGTTTCTGTCTTTTCTTGAGGGTAAAGCTTGAGTTTCTAGGTTTATGTGATAATCTCTTCTTAGATGTCTTCCTACTTAAATTGTCCATAGGCTTATCATTTGCCTCCATACCCATGTAACTCTCAGTGTAAGAGTTTAAGATTTCTGGATCTGATAGAAGTCTTCAGAATAAAAGCTAGACCTTCTATTACCTGGTTCCTGGTATCACTTTATTTTTGTGATATAAAAATTCTTTAATATAAGATTAACTTATCAAGGCACTTAAAATGTTTTTCTCTTCCATTTTAGTGTTATCAGTAATTCAACCCAAACATTTTTTGTTTTGTGTTGTTACAATTCTGTGTCCTCCTTTACCTTAACTTTTTAAATGCTACAATATTCTGGGAAAGTTTTTATCTTCTTGTCAGCACATGAGAGGCCCAAGCCTGTTATGTATATGTTGTCTTTTTAATATTCTTTCTGAGGAGAATTTATTCTCATTCTATATCCAGATAGAGAAAATACATAATCTATTTGCTCCCCTGACTTTAGTTATCATTTAGATAACTCCCAAATATAAGTCTTTAAAAATATGGGCATTTAATTGTCCTTGTACATGACCTCCTCTACAAAACACTCCTTTTTCTGTTCAGGGGGCAAATTTAGAAATTATGAAAACACATTTAAAAAGTACCCATTCCTTACTATGTTCCTAGAAGATATTAGATAGGTTACAATTATATCACATTGCTGAGCAACATTTTGTTGTATATATGTAGCACAGCTTCTTTATCCAGTCATCTATCAAAGGGCACTTTGGTTGTTTCTATGACTTGGCCACTGTGAACAGCTCTGTGATGAACATAGGGGTACATATGTCTTTGAGGACTAAGTTTTTCAAATTTTGGAGGGTAGGGTAGATAACCAGAAAGGGGATTGCTGGGTCATGTGGTAGCCCCATTCCCAAACTCCTGAGGAACTTCTACACTATCCTTTATAGCGGTTGTAACAATTTGTATTCTCTCTCCCACTTGTGACTATATGGATGGACCTTGAGATCGTCATGCTAAGTGAAATAAGTCAAACAGAAAAAAAAAACTAAGAACCATATGCCTTCACTCATATATGAAATATAAAACTGAAAGCAACAAAGAAACAAAACCTCATGGACACAGTCAATAGTTTATTGGTTTCCTGAGAATAAACGGGGAGGGAGTGGCATAGGAGGGAGAGGTAGCCAAACATATGATGTTGGAAAGAAAACTGATTCTGGGTGCTGAACACATAATGCAGATGATATAGCATAGGATTGTATACCTAGAACCTGTCTAATTTTTTACTAACCAATGTCACCCCAATATATTTAACAATAAAAAAACAAAACAACTATATCACATTGACTTCATAAGGGTTAGTTAGGAGAAACTGTCCTTCTGGAATCAGTATAAAGATGATATTTTATTTGCCATAGAGTGAAAGTAATTGCAAACTAGGGTGGATGACTCCTCCCTCTTCCATTTTTATTCCTGCTCACATAACTGACATCTACTCCTCCCAAAAGTCTCTACTTGGTCACTTGGATGCTTGGGGTTAAAATACTTGCTCTCTAAACTTGAGAAGTATACAAGATGCAATCCCAGATTGTAAAATTAAAGTTTCAGAAAGTAATATTGGCCATTCTGGTAGACTGGGAAGGAGAGAATTAAGAAAAAGCCAGTACTAGAAAGAAAGGCAAAAAAGTATTTACCAGAGAGACAAGAGTGGCCCATGTGAGAACTACTGCTGTCATAGAGAGGATCTTGATTGCCTAAGGGGGCATCCCTTAGTCTTGCATAGAGCACAAACTCCCAGTACCAGGGTCTGGTTAGGAAATACAATTTTTCATTCTTCTTTTCACTCTGGATAAACAGCAGAGTTCAAGGCTGGAGGATGAAGGGAAATAGCCTCCTCTCATTTCATATAAGCAAGGATTTGAGGAAACTTCAACCATCACAGCACTCCGTGTTTTGCAATGTAATTACTGGTTTTCTTATTTTACTTCCTCACCATGTTCTAATTTAAAAGTGGAGACTGGCATTTGTTCACAATCATTGACTAGATTCTAGTACATGGAATATTTTATTGGAAGCCAACATAAAGAAATTTTGAATACACTCCTTTCTAAGAAAGACTGGACATAATTGCAGCATTAGAAAATGTGTATTTATTTTACTGAGAGATTTCTGAAAGCTCAGCTGAATTATTTAGAAACAATGGTTTGTTCAGGGTTACTTGCTTCCTCCATGGCTGAATTTTTAAGATTGTACTTTTTAAAATAAAATTTGTATTTTTCTTAAGTATTTTGATGTTACTTCTCAAACACAGAACCAGAGTTACCAGAGAGTTATATATTCATCAGCTACCCACCAAGCATAGAATTTTGCATTGAGTTGGCTTTTGTATCTTAGTCAACAAAATCAGTATGTTTGGAGTAATAGAAGGCTATTTCTTGAGGGAGGAATGGAAGAAAGAGAGAGAGGTTGCAGAGAGAAACAGTGTGATTCTCCACATACAGAGATCATCCCAATAAGGTTTTGGCACATGGATACAACTTTGTAAGACCATTTGTTTTAATAGAATCAAGTTTGTGGTATTGCCTAAACCACATCATGCTTTCCTCCCTGACTCGATTTGTCCAGGAGACAGTCCTATGTAATTGACTTTGTTTAATATTTTCCCCAGATAGAGGAAGAGAGCTAGGTTAGCTCTTTACACTGTGAACAAACTCTGTTGAGAAATGCCTCAGGCATAGAACCATAAAGAAATTCCACATGACTCTATAAGATGCTTAGAAAGAAAAGAGGCTCTAAGATGAGGGACAATCCCAGAAGAAAAAGAAAACCAACATGAGAGAGAGATGCTTTCTCTTCTCTCTTCTATCTCCCTCTACACGCATCTACTTGGCTAATTCATGAAAAAGGTCCTTCACCTATCAGATGGGTTTTAAGGATATGACATTACTGAAATGATGTCAGTAGAGATTTATTTGAAATTATAATAAAATTCAGAACATAGAATATATGTCAAATACTAGCTTGTCCAAAATGTATAAAGCAGACTTGGAGTCTATTTTTTTCCTTACAAAAGCTTAGTTCTTTCATGAAATCATGAATATTTAGTTTCAATGTGGGAAATTTATGCCATTACATGGAAAAATAGATTCTTCACAGGAGATCCTAGCCCAAGTATTCAAAGGGCTTTCTGGCTTTGGAGGTGAAAGAGATACAATTTTTCTTGTCACTGACATAGTGTACAGTCATCCTGGTTATCTTTTTCTTTCAGTCTTACACAGCAAGAGGCATTTTGGCTGTCAGGCTGGGATGCTCTATGGGGCAGCTTTTGCAAGAAGCATGTTAGAGACTCAGTGTGACACCACCAGCCAATGATGTCTTCCTAAGGCTCCCTTCTCTCTCTCTCTCTCTCTCTCTCTCTCTCTCCTTTTATCCTTAGGAAAGAAAATATCATTTTGTGCAATCAAAGATGACCTCATCCTTATATTTGTTTAATATGTTTTATCTAAGAATAATGGCTAGAGACATTCCAGTATGTTATTGAGCACTGGGGTGGAAGCCCGGATATTTTGATTTTTCTTGTCTCCACAATCCTGTGCTAAATAAGTTTAAGAAAATTACATGGTGTCTGTGTCTGAGCTTCTGCAGCAATAATGTGAGGGAAGCAGTATTCATTGTACTTTCAGGTTTGGAAAGTTGGACAAGGGATGTACACAGTATATGAGTGTGCATGTATATGACTGCAATAATGGGCAGACATGACTGTGATTCGGTGTTTGGTGGGGAGTAAGGTGATTAGACTGATACCTAAACCTTCCATCAGTATGCAATGCTTTATATGATTATTTGTCCCGTCCCGCAGGAAGTCAATGCAGAGCCTAGAGGGAGGAGTGGGAATGAAAGGGGACAAGAGACACGAGAAACGGAGACAAGACAGTGTTCTGATCAAGTCTCAATTTATTGTGGGTCAGGGGCAAACATATATAGGCAGGGCATGAGGAAGTCGATATCAACGCCTCTCAGTAAGTTACAGGAAAGAGGAACCAAACAGGGTGTGGAAAGTCCCTGAGCCTATTCTCGGAAATGTCAGCCACCCCCATAACAGAACCAACTGCACCTGTGGAGGCAAGTGGAAAATTACCGAGTACAGACAAAAAGACCAAGGCAGGCAGGGTTTCTTGGCTGGGCCTCATGGTCCCGGACAATTATTATTTTTACTTTGCTATAGGGTGGTTTATAAAAGTGAACATTATTTA
>PVKE010037381.1:0-15928 GCA_004027555.1 Craseonycteris thonglongyai | reverse complement strand
TAGTAGGTTTGAAACAGTAAGATTTACAAAAATAATAGCTTATAAAATGATTTAACCTAATGCCTACATCAAATCAACATTAGCCTTCATATTTTTTATATGACCCTCTAAGTCAAAACAAACAAAAACCACCTCCCCCACTCCCCTTCTCCCACGTGCTCAGGTTCATATTATTACCTTTTCCCCTTAGTTAACTAAGTCAGTATTATGCTAGACAGTTTCATGTGCTCTCTCACATTTGTTAGACCAAAGTATGTAAGTAGATCAATTTAACGTCAGCTTGTAAAAATAATCATTATTATTTACAGGCACACACACACACACAAAATCCTGGAAGCAAACACATTTACACACAAAAAATACAACTTTTCTTTGAAAGTTCTCTTCTCACAGGACAACATTGTAGACACATGAGAAGTCCGGATGATATTACTTATCATACTGTTTTTTCTTCCTTGACACCCAGGAAAGATTACATTTCCCAGCTTAGTCAGATTGAGGGCCATTTGACTATATTTTCATCTGTAGAATGCGGGCAGAAGAGATAACTACTTCCATGTCTGGTTCTGTGCCATTGTCCAATTTTCATGGAATCTAACATTTGCCTGATCCAGGCTCAATCTATCTGCATAGCTCCATGATCCATAAAACATAGTATATTCTTTTTTCTCTGAGCCTTCTCAGGCTTCACCATTTCTGTGACTATATGACTGATGTTTCCTTTACTTAGATTAGAACATTTAAGGTCCCTGGATCAATCACCTTAGGAAAGTTACCCACACTTATAATATATATTGAATTCCACCTTCTTTTTAAATTGCCTTTGGAATCCTAGTTTTGGGGTTGCCAGGATAGCTCAACAGGTTGAGTGCTTGCCTTGCAACCATGAGGTCCAGGGAACAAATCCCAGCCCAGGTGCTGAACTACAGCAATACTAGTAACTGCTGTGATGGCAGTGAAGGTTCCCGTCTCCCATGCATAAGGCCCCCGGTTCAGTTTCCATCCCATGTGGCCCCACATCCACCAGCATGGAATGAAATTATGCTATAACTAATGATGTACAACTATGAAGACTGCTCTGGGCCCCACCCCCACTCCTTCTCACCTTCTCTTAAAACAATAAAATACATTTAAAAAAAGAGTCCCAGTTTTGACTGATGTTTAATTTGCAATTTCAGTCAAGTGTTCAATATACTACAGTCAAAGCACACTGTATAATACTCAGGCTTTACATGACTATTCTTGTTACTCCTCCATTAGAAATGTCCCATTAGCAAGCCCCCATTTCCAGTCAACTCGTATTCATCATTCATGGCCCAGATAAAAATCCCACTTTTTCCACAGAGCCTTCTTTGAGCAAGTCAGCATAAAGTAAATTTTGATTTATTGTAGCAATTGAGTGCACAACTCTTTCAGCTAACCATAAGTGGCTTTCAGGTGTCTTCTATTTTGTTATCCTGACCCATTTAACTATTTTTGTACTTTTGATACATCCATATTTTTTTTCTGCACTATAAGTAATTGCACTATTTAGCTCACATAAAACTAGGTAATATTAGCTGAAATATTTATAATTCCAGTTCCTTGTTGCATGACTCTTGTCCATCTCCAAGTACCCATGTTAGGATTCCCACCTCTCTATACATACACACACAGAAGGCTGAGTATTTTGATAAGCAAAATACAACACCCTAAAGAAAATCACTTCATAGTTAGAATTGTAAATATTAGATTGGAAAACAATTAAGTGAATAGCCAGACAACCCAACCCCTGCTTGACAATAAAGAATTCCTGGGTTGGGGAAGAAAGAAGTTAGATTTGGATGATCCAAGAGAAGGATTCTGAAGTCTGGCCCCTGAGCTGAGTTTGGAAATAGTGGTGGCAAAGAAGCAAAAACTCTAGAGGTTAAGGAGAAATCTGAGAGGTGAAGGCCCTTAGCTTTAATCCCCGGATGAAAGCCATGATGTTAACAAGCCTCACGAAGAACAACTCAATGCCATCATTATGTTATATTCATGTAACAGAAATAGTGGTAGATAAGGACCGGAGGAAGAATGATAGAAACCACACTCCGATATGTGAGGGTACTTGGAATGTTTACACAACTTCAAGAGTTGTTGTAAGTGCATTACAGACCTGAAGTAGCCAGAAGTTGGAATGCAGTAGGTGTAAAGTGACTTAAGGAAACCTGCCAATTGGAAGTCAAGGCATAACTATGATTTTGGGGTTTGCCTAGACAGCTGATAAGAGATCACTTATCCTTTAGGCTATTAAATAATTTCCAGTTACCTATAGTCTATGGCATCTTGACTAATATCCAAGGCTTACTGTGAGATGTTTTACTATTAGTGGGGGCAGTTCATAATTTCTACGATGACTTTGCTTAAGGAGATTGCCTTCATGCTTAAAAGCACAATCCTCAGTGGAAACAGATCTACTGCTGAGACCTGGATTTCAACAATAAGCTGGCATGTCTGATGTTTCTCTTCATTTTCCTTTATCTCTAGTGCAATACATTTACTTCACTAACATTGACATAAGGCTATTCATGTGCCAGGAATGGTTCCAAGCACTTTATGTTAATCTCCATAAAAACTCTACAAAGCAGGTACTGTTAGTTTTCCTCATGTAACAAATGAAGAAACTGAGGCACAGAATTTAAGTCACAGCCCAAGGCAATTTGGTAGCAGGACCTGTGGGAGCTGGGCTACTTCTTTTTCAAAAAAAATTTGGGGGTGGGGGTGGGGGAAGGGGGGATTTAGATTCCAAATAAAATCATACCAGAGCCACAATATATGAAGCAGGTGACAGAGAAACAGCTCTGACTGAAGCAGGGAAGAGGGATTTGAACAAATTATAACCTCACAGGTCTCAGCTTTTCTCTGCAAAAACACAGGAGGTAAATTAGATGAATTCTCAGATCTCTTGTATCATGGTCAAGAGTAACACAATATTTCTGACATCCCAAGACATAAGTCATTATAGTTCTCAAGATATTGAGGTTTAGGCACAAGTGAGAAAACTATTAAATATCATAAACCATCACTGATATTGTCACATTTTACAACAAAATTAAAATGTTCACTAATCATTTAAAATTATACCATATCTTGCTTTCAGCCCCCAAAGGCAGGGTGCATTACTGAGTATAGTGTGGACAGTCTCAATTTTGGTATCCTGTGGACAATACCACATATGGTTATTCTGAGATACTGTGTGTGTGTGTGTGTGTGTGTGTGTGTGTGTGTGTTGGGTATGTGTAAGCCAGATTCAACTTGTGATTGCTGCTCTCTAAAAATGGACCTGAACAAATTATACCTTTGTGTAGTTCCATCCCACTTGGTCACTTTCACTTGAACTCTAGCTGCCCCACTGTGAGAAGCCCAAGCTTCATGGACAGAGCACATGGAGAAGAGGCAACAATCCCAGCTGAGTTTCTAGCAAACCCAAAACCAATAGCCAACCATGCAAGTAAGCCACCCTGATGGTGCTGTTAAGCCATACCCTACATGCAAATCTTGCCTACATCACATGGAACAGAACTATGGCAGATGAACTCAGAAAACAAGAGAATCACAAGATATAATCAAAGAGTTATTGCTTTAAGAAATTGGATTTTAGGGTGGCTTATTACACACGATATAACAAAAACATATCTGTACTCAATCACTTGGTTCAAGTCGTATAACTTCATTCAGAGTGTCACATAGAGCTAATTGGTCATAGGTGCCTCACCATTGGCTTTTTAGTCTAATCCCTATAATAGTGGGCACTAGAACTGGAGCATCAAATTTTCTGTAGGTGGTTCATATTTTAAAGGGAAATATTTTTCAAGTGTACTTTTACAGAATGAAATGGAAGTAATAAAGTATCAGACTTTCCATAAAGAATCTTCTGCTTTCTATGGTGGAAAGAATAATGCTCAGTGTGAGAAGGAAGTGGATGGCAAGAAGCTGCTGCATCTGGTTACACCTGCAGCAGTAAAATAACCTAGCTGTTCACTGATATCAACTGTGTATAACATGCAGAAACCCACTCATATTTTTCATGATCACAAGGGTGACTATCTTATGCCTTGTGATGCTTTGCTGAGAATGTGAGAATGTTAGGGCATTGTGCTTGACAAATCAACTTGCGAGAACAGCTCATATTTTGCTCTCTTTTTCCTAACAAGCTTGCTTGAGTATTGAATCTACTGTAGATTTAAGAGAGAGAGAGAGAGAGAGAGAGAGAGAGAGAGAGAGAGAGAGAGAGAGAGAGAGAGAGAGAGATTTTTTTAAATTAGATTTCTTCAGAGAAACCCGCTGAATCTATAGTTAGAGTAGTTATTCTCATCCCTTCACTGCAGCTAAGGAGCCATGTTGTATATACAAACATTACCTGTCTAACACTCCATGAAAATCCCTTTTAAAGATGGAGCCTGAATCCCGTTTTCTAATAGTTTCTAAATTTTCAGGATCCTCAAATTTCCTTGCAGTTTTCTGTACCACATTATCTGCCCGCAAAGCATTTGAACTCTTTGCTGAGAGAACCCTCAGGTATAATTCGTTGAGTTTGCCAAGTTTACATCCTTTGATTACACTGATATGGAAACTACTGAGGACAGCTCAGAAACAAAGTGACAACTGGTCTGTGCCTCACCCAACTGTTAATGCTCTCATTGCTCAGAGAATTATACAAGACTCCTCAGTAGGCATTTGAAATGATTTCCAGTGTCTGGCACAAGATCCTTAAAAACATGATTGCAAGGATAGCAGTAACTAACCAGAGTATGTGTTTCATTGAAGAAACAGACACCATGATATTGGCCCATTTTGTTTCCAAAAATTGATCAGTGGTCAGTATTAGGGCCTATTGAGCATATTTTGTAAAGTCATTTAAACACTTAAGCCCAACAATAAGTTGTCATTGACAGTCAGATCATACCATTTTCTTGGATTCATTTGGTTTCTAAATACTACCATGATGAAGTTCCATTTCATTATCTATCTCCTCAGTAAAATGAAATATTCTCTATAGGCAAGATACTTGTATTATATTTAATATTTGTTTCTTTGCTTGTTTTGACCATGAATAAAGGAGGCAGTACAAGGTCTCTAATACTTATTTGTTGATTGAGTCATTTTTATATCCAGCCCTCTTCCACTTTCCTGGGAAATTGGAACAGATATTGATTGAGGTAATAGTATGTTTCAGCTAATGTACAAAATGCATTATACGCATTAATCCATTTCATCTTAAATGCAATTTACAACACCAGCAGGACAATAGCTTCCTGCCTTCCCCATTGGAAATGTATTATTATTAAGCCTGGAGGTCTTTTTAAAGGCTCCAAGTCAGCTGATTCAAGTGAGTCAGCTTACTTACTTTTTAAATCAAACACTTAACACGCTTCTATTGCTTTGACATTTACCACTATCCTCGTTTCCTTCTTATTGCTGTCCATGGCCTGACCTTCTGCACTTGCTTCAGTATAAGCCCACCACTCCTTCTGTGTTTTAAGAACTGTACTGCAAGTAAAGAGAAGAGAGAAACAAAAAGGCTGGGCCAGCTGTAGGAAGTTCCTATTCCTGGGACTGGACATCTCCATCTCCCTTTGCTTCCTACTGAGGAGTCTGGCTTCTGGGTGAAACCCAATGTGTGACCAGAGGTGATTATGAAGGTTTTAACTGCTGGCCCTGGGGGTAGGCTGCCCTCCCCACACCTGGCATGGTGCACACACAAGGCACTGTGGTCTCAGAAGGAAGTTTCAGCCAAGGCCTCAGGTCCAGCTGGCTCACAGTGGCAAAGCTTTCCTGCATAGCTGCTTTTGCAGACTTCATTCACGGGCTTTTTTTGCTGGGACCTTTAAGCAAAGACCTTTCCCTCTGCCCAGACCTCCTTCTGGGGAAATGAGAGGGAAACCACAAAGACGCTTTGCTTTGCTCTGACTAAGCGCTAGGTACTTTTCCTCTCCTAGTCCTTTGCCCCCATTTCCAGCCCTGCAGTGCACATAACTGTGCAACCTTCTTCTGTTCAGGGTTGGCTCCCTTGGCGGTGAGATCACCTGATTCACCTGACTCCCACAGGTGCTGTTCCATGGGAGAAAATGGAAGAAGAGAATCAGAATCAGTGTTTTTTCTGGTTTGCCTCTTGCTCCTATTACTGCAGTTAAGTGGTTAAAAGGGCGGACGTTACTTTTATATTGGCCTCTTGGTTGGCTACTCTGACTTGTAGCAGCTCAATTTTCTTTGGCTCAGCCAAGCCCTTGTCACTCATTTATGGTACCAAGCAACCTTTCTGATTCCCAGCTTTATACTTCTCTACAGCTCACCATCTCTCTGCCCCAGAGAACTTGGGCCCATCCCACCAGAATGTGCTCCACTTTATAGCCTCTGGACCAAATAATGTGTAGAAACTGAATTCTCTTCAGAAGCTTAATTAAAAATATCTGTTGCCTAGAGATGACATGACATTTCTGAGGTCTTCCTGACTCCCCACACTTTTCAATGGTTCTTCCATATCAAGAGGACAAGCTAAGGTCCTAAAGATACTTTTTCTATGCACTGAAACAATATGCACACAATAGAACAAGACTTTATCAGAGTGAAAATATCTGTCATTATTACAAATATCTTAAGATGCTTTGCTGCTAAAGGCAAACTTTAAAAAATAACTTTGATAAACTGGTTTGTGAGGGTAGACATATCCTCAGAGAAAAATAGACGTATTACCAAGAAAAATGATAGTAACAACCAATGCTAGGTATAGCAGTGCCCCTTATCCGTAGTTTCACTTTCAAATGTTTTAGTGACCTGCAGTCAACCACAGTCCAAAAATATTAAAGGGAAAATTTTAGAAATGAACAATTCATATGTGTTAAATTGCACACTATTGTGAGAAGTGAGATGAAATCTCACACTGTCCAGTTCCCTTCCACCCAGATGTCATGAACCATCCCATTGTGCAACCGTAGATGTTTCCACCTGTTAGTCACTTAGGAACCACTTCAGTTATTAGATCAGCTGTTATAGTATGGCAGTGACTGTGTTCAAGTCACCCTTATTTTAGTTAATCATGGCCCTACCACATAAATAGTGATACTGGCATTTAGGATAATGTTAAAGAGAAGCTGCAGATTTCTTCCTTTAACTGAAAAGGTGGAAGTTTGGTACTATCCATGCTTGCAGGTATCCAGGGGGTTGTTAGAACACATGGCCTGGAAATAAGGGAGTGGGGTGCCTGTCCTGCACCTTTAGAGGCATGATTGTAATTCTAACAACAATCTTCGAGTGTATACACCTAGCGTGAGTCTCATTTCACAGATAGAAGCCTAATTAACTAAAAAGAGGTGACACAACTCAAAATAGGGACTTTGTATTGAGTCTGTTTGACACCAAAGCCTTTGATCCCTTAAAGACCACTGTCTAACAGTTTCCACACAATTTCCTACATGAATATACTTGAATAGCTCTACTTCTGATTCTTTCAGTGATAGTGTCAGGATTAGTAGCTTGTATTTTTCTGCTTTTCAAATATAAAATTGACTGTTACTAGGGCAATCAGAGATGACTGTTCATCCCACAACAGTTACGGGAGATTTTTGATATTATTAAAGGTGAGCTTAGCCCATCTCAGAATTAGGAAAATATTCAGTGTAAGGAACAATAAAAGATGGGAGCTTTCTCTTTACTTGTTCCTATTGCTTTTTACTTAGTTCATTTTCAAATATTAGCATTTGTCTGCAATTTTATTTGTCATATCTTCCCTTTTAAAAAACTCCACAGAAAATAATTATTTAATATACAAATAGTTAAAACTCTCTGCTATTTATTCTTCTGGAAAACAGAAGAATGAATGTTTCTGATTGTATATTATACAATGGGGAGAAGTGCTGTTCTGATTTTACAACTGAAATTGGAAATGTCTACATATTTTTACTTTTTTTCTTATCATTCTGCTCCAACAAAACTAAAATTACTAGTCTTTCATACTCTGTCCTAGTTTTGATGAAAATATGTATTATGTTACTATTTTGCTTATGCTGCACTTTCACATGCTAAGATAAAATAAAATTAAAGTATTATTTCATCCATTGTGTGTCCAAAAGAAAAGAAATTCTGTAAATCATTATTTCCAGCCCCTTTGAATGAAATCAAGAGAACTCAAATGTCTGTTCCCATAACTCTGATTCCTGAGGTAGAATATTAATGTTCAAAAGATTTGAAATTTTCTACTCAAGGTAGGATATCTATAAGGTTCTGCAAAGTTATTTTTCATTAATCATGTCAAAAACTACACTCAAAGGCCCAACGATATAGTAATCCACTGTGGGCCTTCCTATAGGTATATTGCCCTCTCACTATCTCTGCTTGTGAATTCTCTCATTTATCAGAACAGTCATCTCTAGTCCATGACCACTTTCAACATGAGCCACCACTAAAGAGCTTATATGGCAGAGAACATAAATAACTGGAAACAAGAAAGAAAACTGCAGTGATTCAGGATATCTTGGGGTTTGAAGAACCATGAAATGATACACCTGGGAGAGACTTTGAAAGGTCATATCATCTTTTCTGCTTATTGGGCTTTTCTTTCCATCAGTTTCTACAACTATAAAATGGAGAGTAGTAATGGGCTTTGCTGGATTTTTGTGATAGTTAAGTAAGAACAGGTATATTAAATGCACACGGTACATGATAGACAATGAAGGTCCTTTCAATAAATATTAGCCATATAACTTCTCAGAGTTCTGTAAGTTACTGCTACAATTATAACGCTCATAATTAATATACAGGTCCCCTGCAATGTGTGTGAGCTTGAACAAATGATCAATATCTCTGATTTTTCCTTCCTCTTCTTCAATGTAAATAGTAACAGTTCAATTCTTTGTGTCTAAAATTTTTGTAAGGATTCAGATGCATTACTATAAGATTACTGTTTCACTGGTTATTATATTTACAAAGGTATTTCTGAAATATCTACAATCTTATGTAGTACAAGCACAATACATAAATCTAGCATTTATACTCAAATGGAATTCATATTTTATAATGCTAGGAGCCACCATTCACCTTGAAGACCTAGAACGGGGTGGCGAACCTATGGCACGCATGCCCAAGTGGCACGCGGACCTTTGAATACCATTTAAAAAATTATTGTTTATGCTCTTATAGACATAAAAATAATCGATACCTCTATCTCACTCGATGGGTTGGCACACGAGTTGAGTGAGTATACTCTTATTTCATAAACTTTGGCACTCAATAGCCAAAAGGTTTGCCACCCCTGAGTCCTAGAACATTTAGGACTCAGTATAATATATCCCCTAATTATAAATTAAAAGATTCATTAGAATAAAAATCAAATAAAATTGCCCTATATGTGCATTTTCCATATCATAAGTAAAAACAGCTGTCATGAAGAAAATTATCAGCAAAGATACCAGATACATTCAAAGTATATAAGAAACAAAATTACTTTTCACCACTGACATCTATGAAGTTTCCCATGTGAAGCTCAGGCACAGTGCTCTATGAGGCTTTTTTAGAATAAGTGATTTAAAGGTTTTAGAGAACTTGCCCTATTAGGTCTTCTTAGTAAGTGATATATTTAAAGGTTAAACCCAATTGCTGTCTTATTTCTCAGTGGAGCCAAGATAATGACCATCTAGTTGTTTATTTAAATTGATTCTGTGGTTAACGTATAATTTGTAACTATTAATGTTTAATGTTGTCATCTCAGTTTGTTACGCTTTTTTTCTGACAGAAAAGAATCCTATTTCTATTTAAAGTTAGAAAGTCAATAGTGATTTTGAAAAACAACGGGAATCAGTATTTGAGTTATCTGGCAACAATATGCTTTCACATAAAGTACTTTTGGATATAATTTTGAGGAAATATCTACTGAGTCTTTATAGAATTGCTAGAATTACTTTCTGGATTATGTGTGTATTTAGCACGATCACTGGCTAGGAAATAAAGACAGAACTGTCTCTGGCTGAAAACCCAGTTGTCAGCTGTAATGCAGACATCCCACACAACCACTTAGGATGACTACTGATTGGCCATGATGTCAAAAGTGAAAGAAAATCCAGTTGAATCTTTTGAATACATTACTTCTCTGACTCATTTTATTCTTCTATTAATACAGATATGAAGAACTACCTCCTAGAGTTTGTTATAAAAATTAAATCTGTGAAGCAGGGATGGCTCAGTGGGTTAAGCGCTCACTTTGCAGCCCCGGGGACCGAGGATCGAGTCCCAGGCCCGGCCCGTGTGGACCCATATGCTGAGCTAGGGAGTGCCCCCAGTTTGGTTCTCACCAGGGTGAGACCCCGGCCCAGTTCCTGCCCTGTGCAGCCCCGCCCACCTGCGGAATGAAACTATGTGGAAAAAGCGATGATGTGCAACTATGGAGACTGTTCTGGGCCCTCCCTCTTCTCTCTGTCTCTGTCTGTATCTCTCTGTCAAAGAAAAAAAATGTTTTAATTTAATTCTGACAAGATCTGGAAAAAACTTTCTCAGAATGCCTGGTCACAAAATGCACTCCTAAAAACATTAGCCCTCTTCTTATTTAATCTCAGGTATCCACATATGCATATATTAGGCAGAAAGTTCTTTTACTGGACTGACTTGCTTAAGTACAAAAGAGAATTATAATCTAGGTTCTATTGGGAATCTAGAATATTTTCCTACTAAGATGATATGTTCTTTGTGGATAATAATGGTCTAGAAGGAATATAAATAGTAATGTTCTATTTTGAAGAAGAACACCATTGGAAGAGGTATACTACCTAATTTCAAGACTAAGTACAAATGTAAAGTAATTAAGACAAGATAGTATTAGCACAGGGATAAACAAATCAGTGGAACAGAATAGGGTTCAGAAATAAACACCAATTTATATATAATTTGTTTATCAACAAAAAGCACTAAAAAAGTCAGTGAGAAAAGGGAGTCTTTTAACAAATGGTGCTGACAAACTGGATAACTATCTGTATGAAAAAAAAATATTGAGAAAACTTGACTTCTTCCTCAGTCTACACACAAAAATTAATTCAAGATGGTTCATAGACCTAGATATAAAAGATAGTAAAACACAGAAGATTATTTTTATAACCTGGGTAAGGAAAACATTCCTATACATGCCATAAAAGGTATTGATACTAAAAGGGAAAAAAAATAATGTGGATTTCATTAAAATTAAAAACCAATCTTCATTTTTGAAAAGGCAAACTTCAGATTTGGAGAAAATATTACCAAGCAAAAATCTGATATGGACATATTGGCTAATGTTAAAGAATTCTGACAAATCAATATGTTAAAAGATAAAAACTCAACACAAAAAAAACAATGCTAGCATGGCCAATAAGCATATGAAAAAATGTTCAACATTGTTTTTATCAGAGGAATACAAATTAAAGCCAAACAAAATATCATTGCACAGCCATTAGATTTGCTTTAACCATACAGGTGTTGGTGAAGGTTAAACAGTCGAAACTTTCACACACTGCTGATGAGAAGTCAAATTGGAAAACCATTTGGGAAAACTGTTTCTGCAATAATAAAGTAAGGTATAAATCTCAATTTTGACCCAGTCATTTCACTTCTAGGAATGTTGTACCAGTTTTCATTATAAAATCCTCAAACTGGAAATAATTTGATATTCATCAATAGAAGAATGGGTAAACATATTCAGTATTTTATATAGTAAAATTGTACTTAATAAAAGCAAATTAATGTAACTCACAATATCAATGAATCTCAACAAATATTATGCTAAGTGAAATAAGTGAGAAACAAAAGGACAAATATTGTATTATTTGTCCTTTGGAACAAAAATATTGTATTATTTATCTGAGAGAAGGAAGTGTTATAAGGAGACTCAGATATATTTTTCAGATAGATGAATGAACAAGTAGGCTTTTAAGAGCCCGTCAACATTTATTTTTTGAGTTCACAAAATTAAGATTATAGGTTCAAGATAAATTCTTGGTGATTTTGATTTTTGTTGTTGGTGTATATGTGACAGGGGAAACTACAGATTAGTGAAAGTGAAATTAACTAAAATTGTTAGTCCTGAAAAGCACAAGCAATAACTTGAGGATTGAATAGAATTTGTGTATAACTCAAATATTTACAAGTTTGAATCTAAGGAATACATAAATGTTATTTGCTGTATTAAAAATAGTCCATCAAATATGAAATACCTAAAATAGGCAATGACACTGAGATGGAGAGTAGAATAGTGGTTATCAGGTCCTGAGGACAGAAGGAAATGGCGAGTTACTGTTTAATGTAATAGAATTTTTGTTTGGGATGGTGAAAAATTTCTGGAGATGGTGGCGATGATTACATAATATAAATGTCCTTAATGCCAATGGGGTTGTACACTTAAGAAATTGTTAAAATGCTAACTTTTATGTTATACATATTTTATTGCAATAACAAAAACAAAATAATTCTGAGCTGAACATAGGGAGGGGGGAAAGTCCAGTTTTTTTGTTTCTGTTCTACTAACTTACAGTCTTAAACAATATTGTAGAAATACTTTTACCATTAATCCTTTCAGAAGAAAAAAATGGAAGTTTTTTTTAACGACAGGAATCTATGGAAAGAAACAGGGACTTATTTTTCTATGACTTCTTTGTAACTCTATTCAGACAAGAGAAAAAAATAATTCTAGGTACCACATGCCATTCTAAGAGGTTTAAATTTTCATTAATATGAGATGGCAGATAGGCCTTCATGGAAATGATGTGAATCAGTGCCCACATCCAGCAAAGATAATGATTCTTTTAATTACAAGTTACTAGGCCAAATTAAAAAAGACATGATTGGCAGGCAATAGGTAACCAAATAATAAATAGTGATTGGATCTCTTCCTTTGCATTTTAAAGGGAAAAAACACCTGAGAAATTCTACTTGATATTCCTTATGCAGTGTACCCTCTGTGTCATGAAGTCACTTGAAATAATGTCATTTGATGTTGTGCATCCAATAACTTTAAATAACATCATTAATATTAAAATGAAAAGAATAAAAATTGGCTGTCTAGAGAGCATCCTTCCTCATACTTATGAGGTTTGTCAAACAAAAATTATGTGACTCTTCCTTTGTTACACATATTTGTCTGGTATAAGTAATAAAATGAATATATTTATAAGGAAGAAGAGACGGTAAGAGGAACAAACCGTATGATTATCAAAAGTTTCAGCTTTAAACCAGTTATTACAAAGCAAGTGGCTATTTTTCCAAGAGTTTAGGTATTAAAAGGCTCTATCAGCTCAGTGAGAGTTTGTGAGTGTGCCTCTGTGCTTTCTGTCAGTAGAGAATAGAATAAGCACTAGTTTAGGTTGACAACTGAGTTCAGGTTTCAGGTCTACTACAAAATTGCTAATTGACATGTCTATATTTAACATAGTTTTAAAATGAGAAGCTTTGTATAATTTTATCTCTAAAGTTCTTCCAAATATCTTATTAAGTCACTGTTTAAGAGAGTGATGGTTTTCTGTAGGGTTTATGCATGTTTTGTGTGATACATCTGACCAGGCTTTGTGTTACTTTTAGGGTTATGAATCAAAAACAGAAAAACAACAAAAAACTGGCTGGTCAATACATTTTGAGATTACAAAGAATGGAAAACATATTTACTTCATTTCTGTATTCAGCTTTTGTGTTGATCCCTGACACCATTCCATACAAAATAGTATTTATAGTAAACAAGAAGTTGTAAGTACTGAACCAAAAAATTCAGGAGAGTTTTAAGTAAAATTGGATAGAGTTCAATAGGAAAACCAGAAAGTCAAGCAGAAGAACTATTTTCTTTTTAAATCAAATCCTTTTGTTGTGCTTTGAATGAAAATATATTAACTATATTGACCCTGAAACCACAAGAAATAAGACAAAATGGGAACCTATTATAATTGCCTACATAAATCAGATTCAATATATATATATATATATATAATTTTTTAAAATAACTGGCTGTTTTATTTTTAATAATATTTATTTTTTTATTTTTATTGGTTTTTGACAGAGAGAGAGAGAGAGATACAGAGACAGAGAGAGGACTGAACTGGGGGAACTCCCCAGTTCAGCATATGGGTCCGCAAGGACTGGGGCCGGGATTCGATCCTCGGTCCCCGGCGCTGCAAAGTGAGCGCTTAACCCACTGAGCCATCCCGGCTTCCCCAAGATATTTTTAATGTATAGAAAAATTGTGTGGTTTTTTTTTTTTTGGTATAATTTTAGTTTGGATGAGGAAGAGCTAGGTCAAAGGAGCTCATCCCCCACTAGCTGACCTTTTAAACATGGGCAAAAGTATGGGTTTTATTGTAAAGCAGAATAAATATCTGAATTGTTTTCATGCATGATAAAGAAACATATAGAAGTATTAGATTAATAACTGATATAATGATTATTCAGAAAGAACTGGAAAATGTCACTATCAGAAAAAGATCAGTAGTTTGTTTGTATTGCTTCAGATCTAGGCATTTCAATCATTGTAGGATTTTCTTTCATAGCCCTGATTAGTTTAACATTAGGAACTTGGCAAGGGAGTTCTCAGAAGTGAGAAGAGATAAATAAATGAGAATTGTACTAAAGCAAAAAATAAAAAAATAAAAATAATCTTAAAGGTGCTGAGTATGTTTAATCACAGATCCAATTTGAAAATGAGGGTACAATAAAGAGGAAATGATTAATGGAGGGAGGGAATGAAGGCATGAAGCTGACAGTGGTTATGTAGTTAATCAATTTATTGACAGTAAAGACAGTACAGATCTGAAAGAAAAAAAGAGCCACTGTTTAGAAGGTTTTGGAGTTTAGGTTTTACTAAAAGTCTCTCCAAGGGAAGAAAACAAAGTTAAGGTATAGTTGAGGGATGATGGATGAATTAAAGAGGGAGAGAAGATTGCTGGAATAGGAAGACAATTGCAGTTCGGTGATATATCAAATAATTGGACCACAGAATTAGCATCTTGCACATTGCCCAATATACACAACCAATATTTATTTGCTGATGTTGAGTAAGTGCATGAAGATTTCAGGGGAGCTTGAGAATTTGTTGTAATAGGTTTAATATGAGATGTAATAAAGATAAAGAGATCTTGCATGTGAATCAGACAAAGGCTGGCATGAATAGAGTGAAGGAGATGTAGTTAGTTTGTGGGAATCATTCATTAAATACTCAAAGGTTTTGCTAGAGAATCAGTTCTATAAGTACACAAGGTAATGTGACCATTTACATCATCAATGTGATTGCAGATTATATCGATGGTAACGTCTTACTTAAAATGAAGAAGGGACCCTAAAGGGATGTTTAATGATCCCACGACATCTGTAAACTATGCAGAGGAGAATGACATATCAAATTGGAGTTGACAAGCAGATGAGACATATTTGTAGAAACTAAGAGCATTTAGCTTGGAGAAGAATCTGGAGGAAAGTGAGGCTTTAACAGACATCTTCAAATTTTAGAGTTGTGCTATAAAAGAAAATCACTAGACTCACTAGATTTGTTCTTTACAGTCCCAGGGGAAATAATTATGACAAATAAGTGAAAGTTATAGGGAGACAGAGAAGTTCACTTGAATACAAATTTCTGAGAGACCTACAAATGAGAAAAATGGCTGCTCACAGAGAAAAAAAAATGTTCCTTTGTCAGCAGAATAGTTCAGAGCTAAAGGAGGTATTATAAAGGGCAGGGGTGGCCAACTTTTCTGTATATAAGATCTACTTTTTATCTTAAAAGTGTGTCGCAGTCGACTTGTTGTCATAGGTGTAGTCTAAGGGGGAAGAAGGGGTGTGAAATGCATACTATGTTTATACACTGTGTTTCAGTATAAGGTGCATTCCAGCAAGGTATGGGTAGATAAGTAAAATATATGTTCAAAACTATTTTTTATTTTTTAAATCACTTATTAAGTTTTCGAGATATAGGCTC